>OZ007500.1:89897353-90074884 GCA_963931805.1 Microdon myrmicae
AAAGTGATTTTCGATGATCAATATTTGTTTTTGTTCTCTAATCCCGAAATATAAAAGGCAACCCTCGTATCACTGAAGTCCAGATTAAAAAATCTCCAACAGCTGATAAAAGCCAACTATAGGCTATCAGCAAATTTGTATTGGAACAACAAAGTTCGGGCGGTAAAATCCAACAACCCTAGTATGTTCCCGCAAATTCATAAAATATTTAGACGGAGTAATGAAAACGAGATTCAGTGTCTCCAAATACCACGAACTGACGAAAACCAACGAATGCTGACAAATATAGGCATAGACACAAACAACGCCATCCTAAATGACGAAGTTTTTGTGTTTGAAGATCCCTTGGAAAAAGTGAATGTTGTAGGGGTCGTCTTTCAAAAACTGTACAAGGCCAATGAAGTACTTCGCTGCAACCATGACCTGGAGGATAGAGTTCTACTGAACTATCGTCATCTTCGAAATGACATTTCACAGTGGCGAGCGGAAAACCAAGGTTTTATCGAATTCAATAATGAAAATACAGCAAACGTCGAGATCACTGTCGAAAGCGCTAACAGCCTTTTGATCACTAGTGAGGACATCCATGGCGTCTTTGCATCATTAAGAAGCAAAAAATCAGTTGGAATCGATGGAGTACCCAATATCGTACTAAAACATCTTCCTCCAATCGCAATGGACATATATGCAGTCTTGTTTAACAACGCTCTGAACAACGCACACTATCCAGTACGTTGGAAAACGGCCATCATCCAACCGTTGCCAAAAAGAGGGAAAGACAGAACAAACCCAAAAAATCTGCGATCGATCAGTTTGTTACCGAGTGTCAGTAAAGTATTCGAAAAGGTTCTAAACAAGGCTCTACTTAAATGAGTTGAGGACAATAATATTATTCCAAATAACCAGTTTGGTTTTAAAGCTGGCCATGAAACCACACATGCCGCAGCTAAACTGGTTTCAGACATTCAATGGAATAAAAATCTGAAATAGTGCACAGGGGCCTGTGTGATTGACTTGGAGAGGGCCTTCGACACCGTTTGGCTAGAAGGGTTATACTACAAGCTAATGAGACTAGGCATTCATGGACCACTACTGTATATACTAGACGACATGTTGAATGAAAGGAAATTCGTCGTCAAAAGTGGCAATGTGACCTCCAACATGACTTACAATATAGAAAACGGTCTGCAACAGGGAGCGGTGTTATCTCCGATCCCTTTTAATATTTACACTAGCGATCTAATAAGGTCTCTTCATCAGGCTATTGCGTATGCAGACGATCTGATAATATATAGAACAGCACCAAAAATTGAAATCATTAACGGATTATTACTCGTACAAGGGGATTTCAATGATGTTCAGCGATACTGCGACAACTGGAAACTCAAAATCAATATCCAGAAGTGTGAAACCATCCTCTTTAGAATACCACTGGCTGAAGCTACCAGAGACACCAAGAAAAACTGGCGAAAGCTAGCTATTATGGGACCACACCAACAAACACTGGAAACCAAAACTGTAGTCAAATACTTAGGCATCTGGTTGGATCAGTATCTATATTTTAACAAACATGTGGAAGCTGCCCTGGCCAGGGCAAAGAAAGCATACGCTATGACAAGAAGACTGTTTCATAGTAGTCAACTTGACAGCAGAGTTAAAGTTATATTCTACATGGCTCTCACCAGACCGATGATCATATATGGATGTCCAGTGTGGTTTAATGTGGGACCTAGTTTAATGGAAAAGATTCGGATTTTTGAGAGACAATGCCTCAGGACGTGTCTTAACTTACATCGGACTCCTGAATCCGATCACAAAAAATATTATCCCAATGAAGCTTTGTACAGTGGGGCCAATATAAACAAAGTGGATAATTTTATGATCAAGCTGATCCGAGGGCATCTTGCGAGATCAATGAGCTCACAGAACGATTTGATTTTTGGTGCATATTACCCAAGCAATATGTATTATGAGGGGGTACGTCGCAATGGCTTTATTCCACCAGAAGCATTCCTTAGTCTTGACATGAACGGCCTCATACAAAATGAATCCGCTATACCGTTGATTTATCACGTGCGTCGGTCGGGTACAGATAAACGAATATGTTATAATCGAGAGGTTGCGCACACTAATAAAGAGAGCCTGCAGTTCAGTAGGGCAGTAGCACAGAAAGACCGAAAAAACACGAATAAGCAACACCAGAGATTTTGGTGGCTGAGTGGCAATTAAAAACCTGTTTCCTTATAAAACTAAAGCAATAATAATAATAATAATTAAAAAAAAAAATAACCCGACAAACAACGGAAAGCTTACATAGATTTAGCATTTCGAAAATTTAGTTTTGATGTTAGGTTTAGAATAGAGTTAAGTTAAACAAAAACAAAAAAAAAATCTATAGATAGTTTAGTATTTAAGTTAGATATAAGGTAAAAACAATAACAAAAACAAAGTTTTTTCTTTTCTTGATTTTCTTTGTATCCAATTAAGTTCCCTAAAAATTCATGTAAACAAAATAACCATAATGTTGAAAGACAAATTTTCATGCTTTAAGCGTATGCATGTAACTTAGAGAGTCCGCAAGGGACCAGTAAGTTAGGAAATAAGATAACATAAGCTAAAGTTTAATCATTTTTGTCTAGCGAGTAAGTAAATTATAATAATAGGAAGAAATGAAAAATGATATGAAAAAAAAGAAAAACAAAAAAAATTTGTTTGCGTTTAGCTCTTTTAGTGCGCGGGCAACAGTACGCGTTCTGAAATGAATCTGGCTCATGGTGTGCTGCTTATGCTCAACTTGAGGTGGAACTGATGTGGTATCAGGCAGCGTTGAGTTGGCTGCAAAATGTGCAGCAAGTAGATTCGCCTTCTCTATTGCAGTGGTGACTGGTCTGTCATCGACTATAAGCGATGGGATGCATGAAGAGACTGAGTTTTGAATGTTTTTCACGAATGCCCAGAAGTTTCTATTAACAGGGGGAGAGTGTAGTATTTTTTGTCTCACTTTGCAAGAACTTGGGGCCTTGGACATGTGGATTGCAGTCATTTCTAGCTCTCTTAAATCTTTTTCGGTTTTTCTCAGTATTGTTTGATTTATACAACCGTGTAACGTTATATTTTTACGTTAGTATTATTTCTCTCCTCGACTAGGTTACTATACCCGCCTGTCACCCGGGAGACCGGGGTACGATTCCCCGTCGGAGAGCCTCTGGCGCAAGACTAATGACCTTGCCCAGAAAAAATAAATCATTATGGAAAATTTAACAAGCCTCAGGACTTGCTTAATAAGGCCAAGACCGGCTCCCGGTTGTAGTGCCGATGATGATGATGATGATGATTATTTCTTACCTCCTTTGGCGAGTCCACGATTGAAAGTCATTTCTAGCTTTATTTATTTCATTATTTTATGTTTTATTTATTTTCTTTGTTGTTTTAATTTTTATTTAAGTTTTATGTATTGTGGCCGTTTTGGCCTCCAGATCCAAACTGATCACGAATCCAAAATGTGCCACCCTTTTATACTCGGTGGCAACATAGATTTGTAAAAAAATGTATTTAAAAATTCCAAGAAGCACAAACAAGATTCTGTGTGCTTCAATTGGAATAGGATTCTGGGAAGTGTATAGGAATTTACTTAAATAAATTCCCGGAAGGAGAAATCATGAAATGCATTTAGAGTTAAGCATTTCATGATGTTAGGATTATTAGGAATTGAATCAATGCACGACAAATGGACTTTGGTTTAAATTTATCGTGAATATGATTTAATTGGATTGGGGTGTAAGGTAATTTGAAATTGAATAAATGTGCGACAAATTAACTTTTGGTTTGACTTGTCGCTCAAATGATTCACTATGGGAATTAGGTTGGGATTATAGGTAATATTGGGGATTTGGGTGGGAGTAGTGATTTAGGATCACTACAACCGGAAGCTCAACTCTTTAGCCTCAATGGCTTCTCTGCACCCGGAATCGAACCACATATTTCTCTTGGGTTTGATACTCTTTACCCTGTGTGGAATAAAGGGCCGCATGCCAAGTAGAATCGTGCCTGTCAATGTGTCCGCTATAGAGTCAACAACGTTATTGAGGAAAAATAACGATCAATTTTACCTGCCAAAAAAGTCGTCCAGACCTTCCCAGTTGGCTTTCTTGTAGAACCATACTGTTCTTTTAGGAGCTTTCTCATTAACGTTACTGTTGGTTAGAGCAAATTTAGCTGACACGATACAGTGGTCTGAAGTGCCCAAGGGCGAAGAAACTTCAATTGTGTATTTGTTTGGGTGGGAGCTGAGAAACAGGTCCCGTGTGTTGGCGAAATGACCATACATGTCTGGTACCCATGTTGGCTCATTGACAAGTTGAGTTAAACTATTTGAAGCTGCAAAGAGCTGGACGGTACAGACGATGTACTGACACGCACGACCAGGAGATAATATCTCTGAAGTCTAGATCAAAAAGTCTCCAACAGCTGATAAAGCACAAGTATAGATTAGCAGCAAATTTGTATTGGAACAACAAAGTTCGGGCGGTAAAATCCAACAACCCTAGTTGTTTTCGCAAATTAATAAAATATTTGGACGGAGTAATGAAATCGAGATTCAGTGTCTCCAAATACCACGAACTGACGAAAACCAACGAATGCTGACAAATATAGGCATAGACACAAACAACGCCATCCTAAATGACGAAGTTTTTGTGTTTGAAGATCCCTTGGAAAAAGTGAATGTTGTAGGGGTCGTCTTTCAAAAACTGTACAAGGCCAATGAAGTACTTCGCCACAACCATGACCTGGAGGATAGAGTTCCACTGAACTATCGTCATCTTCGAAATGACATTTCACAGTGGCGAGCAGAAAACCAAGGTTTTATCGTATAGTCCTGACTTGGCACCGAATGACTTCTTTTTATTCCCGTACGTAAAAAACAAACTGAGAGGTCAACGTTTTTCGACACCTGAAGAAGCGGTTGCTGCATTCAGGTGATGAATCGTGGATTTACGCGTATGAGCCCGAAAGTAAACAGCAGTCGGCTGTCTGGGTGTTTCAAGATGAGCCAAATCCAACAAAAGTTGTGCGCGCCGAAGACGGATCACTCTTCACCACGACAATGCGAGCTCTCACACATCGGCTGCGACAACTGCATTTTTGAGCACCCAAAACATCGATTTGATGGGTCATCCGCCGTATAGTCCTGACTTGGCACCGAATGACTTCTTTTTATTCCCGTACGTAAAAAACAAACTGAGAGGTCAACGTTTTTCGACACCTGAAGAAGCGGTTACTGCATTCAGAATGCATGTGTTGGAGATACCTCAATCAGAGTGGCAAAAGTGCTTCGACAATTGGTTCAAACGCATTCAAAAGTGTATAGATCTTCATGGGGAATATTTTGGAAAACAATAAAGTGATTTTCGATGATCAATATTTGTTTTTGTTCTCTAATCCCGAAATATAAAAGGCAACCCTCGTATCACTGAAGTCCAGATTAAAAAATCTCCAACAGCTGATAAAAGCCAACTATAGGCTATCAGCAAATTTGTATTGGAACAACAAAGTTCGGGCGGTAAAATCCAACAACCCTAGTATGTTCCCGCAAATTCATAAAATATTTAGACGGAGTAATGAAAACGAGATTCAGTGTCTCCAAATACCACGAACTGACGAAAACCAACGAATGCTGACAAATATAGGCATAGACACAAACAACGCCATCCTAAATGACGAAGTTTTTGTGTTTGAAGATCCCTTGGAAAAAGTGAATGTTGTAGGGGTCGTCTTTCAAAAACTGTACAAGGCCAATGAAGTACTTCGCTGCAACCATGACCTGGAGGATAGAGTTCTACTGAACTATCGTCATCTTCGAAATGACATTTCACAGTGGCGAGCGGAAAACCAAGGTTTTATCGAATTCAATAATGAAAATACAGCAAACGTCGAGATCACTGTCGAAAGCGCTAACAGCCTTTTGATCACTAGTGAGGACATCCATGGCGTCTTTGCATCATTAAGAAGCAAAAAATCAGTTGGAATCGATGGAGTACCCAATATCGTACTAAAACATCTTCCTCCAATCGCAATGGACATATATGCAGTCTTGTTTAACAACGCTCTGAACAACGCACACTATCCAGTACGTTGGAAAACGGCCATCATCCAACCGTTGCCAAAAAGAGGGAAAGACAGAACAAACCCAAAAAATCTGCGATCGATCAGTTTGTTACCGAGTGTCAGTAAAGTATTCGAAAAGGTTCTAAACAAGGCTCTACTTAAATGAGTTGAGGACAATAATATTATTCCAAATAACCAGTTTGGTTTTAAAGCTGGCCATGAAACCACACATGCCGCAGCTAAACTGGTTTCAGACATTCAATGGAATAAAAATCTGAAATAGTGCACAGGGGCCTGTGTGATTGACTTGGAGAGGGCCTTCGACACCGTTTGGCTAGAAGGGTTATACTACAAGCTAATGAGACTAGGCATTCATGGACCACTACTGTATATACTAGACGACATGTTGAATGAAAGGAAATTCGTCGTCAAAAGTGGCAATGTGACCTCCAACATGACTTACAATATAGAAAACGGTCTGCAACAGGGAGCGGTGTTATCTCCGATCCCTTTTAATATTTACACTAGCGATCTAATAAGGTCTCTTCATCAGGCTATTGCGTATGCAGACGATCTGATAATATATAGAACAGCACCAAAAATTGAAATCATTAACGGATTATTACTCGTACAAGGGGATTTCAATGATGTTCAGCGATACTGCGACAACTGGAAACTCAAAATCAATATCCAGAAGTGTGAAACCATCCTCTTTAGAATACCACTGGCTGAAGCTACCAGAGACACCAAGAAAAACTGGCGAAAGCTAGCTATTATGGGACCACACCAACAAACACTGGAAACCAAAACTGTAGTCAAATACTTAGGCATCTGGTTGGATCAGTATCTATATTTTAACAAACATGTGGAAGCTGCCCTGGCCAGGGCAAAGAAAGCATACGCTATGACAAGAAGACTGTTTCATAGTAGTCAACTTGACAGCAGAGTTAAAGTTATATTCTACATGGCTCTCACCAGACCGATGATCATATATGGATGTCCAGTGTGGTTTAATGTGGGACCTAGTTTAATGGAAAAGATTCGGATTTTTGAGAGACAATGCCTCAGGACGTGTCTTAACTTACATCGGACTCCTGAATCCGATCACAAAAAATATTATCCCAATGAAGCTTTGTACAGTGGGGCCAATATAAACAAAGTGGATAATTTTATGATCAAGCTGATCCGAGGGCATCTTGCGAGATCAATGAGCTCACAGAACGATTTGATTTTTGGTGCATATTACCCAAGCAATATGTATTATGAGGGGGTACGTCGCAATGGCTTTATTCCACCAGAAGCATTCCTTAGTCTTGACATGAACGGCCTCATACAAAATGAATCCGCTATACCGTTGATTTATCACGTGCGTCGGTCGGGTACAGATAAACGAATATGTTATAATCGAGAGGTTGCGCACACTAATAAAGAGAGCCTGCAGTTCAGTAGGGCAGTAGCACAGAAAGACCGAAAAAACACGAATAAGCAACACCAGAGATTTTGGTGGCTGAGTGGCAATTAAAAACCAGTTTCCTTATAAAACTAAAGCAATAATAATAATAATAATTAAAAAAAAAATAACCCGACAAACAACGGAAAGCTTACATAGATTTAGCATTTCGAAAATTTAGTTTTGATGTTAGGTTTAGAATAGAGTTAAGTTAAACAAAAACAACAAAAAAAAAATCTATAGATAGTTTAGTATTTAAGTTAGATATAAGGTAAAAACAATAACAAAAACAAAGTTTTTTTTTTTCTTGATTTTCTTTGTATCCAATTAAGTTCCCTAAAAATTCATGTAAACAAAATAACCATAATGTTGAAAGACAAATTTTCATGCTTTAAGCGTATGCATGTAACTTAGAGAGTCCGCAAGGGACCAGTAAGTTAGGAAATAAGATAACATAAGCTAAAGTTTAATCATTTTTGTCTAGCGAGTAAGTAAATTATAATAATAGGAAGAAATAAAAAATGATATGAAAAAAAAGAAAAACAAAAAAAATTTGTTTGCGTTTAGCTCTTTTAGTGCGCGGGCAACAGTACGCGTTCTGAAATGAATCTGGCTCATGGTGTGCTGCTTATGCTCAACTTGAGGTGGAACTGATGTGGTATCAGGCAGCGTTGAGTTGGCTGCAAAATGTGCAGCAAGTAGATTCGCCTTCTCTATTGCAGTGGTGACTGGTCTGTCATCGACTATAAGCGATGGGATGCATGAAGAGACTGAGTTTTGAATGTTTTTCACGAATGCCCAGAAGTTTCTATTAACAGGGGGAGAGTGTAGTATTTTTTGTCTCACTTTGCAAGAACTTGGGGCGTTGGACATGCGGATTGCAGTCATTTCTAGCTCTCTTAAATCTTTTTCGGTTTTCCTCAGTATTGTTTGATTTATACAACCGCGTAACGTTATATTTTTACGTTAGTATTATTTCTTACCTCCTTTGGCGAGTCCACGATTGAAAGTCATTTCTAGCTTTATTTATTTCATTATTTTATGTTTTATTTATTTTCTTTGTTGTTTTAATTTATATTTAGGTTTTATGTATTGTGGCCGTTTTGGCCTCCGGATCCAAACTGATCACGAATCCAAAATGCGCCACCCTTTTATACTCTGTAGCAACATAGATTTGTAAAAAAATGTATTTAAAAATTCCAAGAAGCACAAACAAGATTCTGTGTGCTTCAATTGGAATAGGATTCTGGGAAGTGTATAGGAATTTACTTAAATAAATTCCCGGAAGGAGAAATCATGAAATGCATTTAGAGTTAAGCATTTCATGATGTTAGGATTATTAGGAAATGAATCAATGCACGACAAATGGACTTTGGTTTAAATTTATCGTGAATATGATTCAATTGGATTGGGATGTAAGGTAATTTGAAATTGAATCAATGTGCGACAAATTAACTTTTGGTTTGACTTGTCGCTCAAATGATTCACTATGGGAATTAGGTTGGGATTATAGGTAATATTGGGGATTTGGGTGGGAGTAGTGATTTAGGATCACTACAACCGGAAGCTCAACTCTTTAGCCTCAATGGCTTCTCTGCACCCGGAATCGAACCACATATTTCTCTTGGGTTTGATACTCTTTACCCTGTGTGGAATAAAGGGCCGCATGCCAAGTAGAATCGTGCCTGTCAATGTGTCCGCTATAGAGTCAACAACGTTATTGAGGAAAAATAACGATCAATTTTACCTCCCAAAAAAGTCGTCCAGACCTTCCCAGTTGGCTTTCTCGTAAAACCATACTGTTCTTTTAGGAGCTTTCTCATTAACGTTACTGTTGGTTAGACCAAATTCAGCTGACACGATACAGTGGTCTGAAGTGCCCAATGGCGAAGAAACTTCAATTGTGTATTTGTTTGGGTGGGAGGTGAGAAACAGGTCCAGTGTGTTGGCGAAATGACCATACATGTCTGGTACCCATGTTGGCTCATTGACAAGTTGAGTTAAACTATTTGAAGCAGCAAAGAGCTGGACGGTACAGACGATGTACTGACACGCACGACCAGGAGATAATATCACTGAAGTCTAGATCAAAAGGTCTCCAACAGCTGATAAAGCACAAGTATAGGTTAGCAGCAAATTTTATTGGAACAACAAAGTTCGGGCGGTAAAATCCAACAACCCTAGTTGTTTTCGCAAATTAATAAAATATTTGGACGGAGTAATGAAATCGAGATTCTGTGTCTCCAAATACCACGAACTCACGAAAGCCAACAAATGCTGATAAATATAGGCATAGACACAAACAACGCCATCCTACATGATGAACTTTATGTGTTTGAAGATCTTTGGCGAGGTAATGTAGCCACTTCGTTGATGCGATTAATTGTCTCTGAAAATCCCGAGGAAGTACGTCACACGGTGAATATTATGCACCAGAGCGAATGCCGTCACAAATAAAACATCGGAAATCGCCTTCTACTTTAACTTTACTTTTATTATATATTTTGCACAAATCGTTAAACATACAATAAGGTGTCTTAGGGACATATTAGCGATGACACACACGTTCGAACGCTCTACGTTTTAACACCGGTGTAACGCGATTCAATTCGGAAGTCCTATATCGACCTTTGACGATTCGAATCTAACTAACCATCTCCATCCAAAAACCAAAACCTGATACAGATCGTATCTACGTCTGCCAGAAGAAATCTTTCATTTCATCCGCTAACAGAATTTTCCACAGTATCTGTTAGCGGGATGTTATTAATGCCCATGGGTAATTTAGGTGCCTGAAAAGGAGAAAGTCCCTCGACGCATACATCCTTATATCATCATCACCATCCGTGGTGGTGATCGAAGTTCGGATCGACGCTTGTCGATTGTGTGCCGCCTCTATTTGCATAAAACATCTGGCGCGCAGAACGGAGATGATTGTTCGGGCGTACAGCCCGTGGTTGTTTGCCTTTTGTAAACACAACCGAAATCCATTAGATCCTTCTAATGGGTGTGAAATTTTTACAAAGGAATCGTGGGACCGGAGTATTTCCTTTTTTGGCGTTGGATTTGTAAATCTTCCGAATTATCTTGTTGCGATAATTACGGTTGTTTACAATTTTGGCCGCGGATAGGCGATATGCTTTCTTGCGTTTAGTTGCCAGCGTATGCATCCGTTGTTATTTATCTACCGAAAATGTAATTCCTGGTAAACATCGTGCAGATGCTTTGGATGGAAGATTTATGGCCTGTAATCTGGAATTGTTTTTGCATACTATGAATGGATGCGTTGACTCGATGCTGAAAGTTTTTGAACGTTAAGTTCCTTGTTTTTTTTATGTCGGGTTCAACATTGTTTCAGCTTCCTATGCCCTTGTTACAGGTCTGATTAAGAGCTTTGGGGACACGTGTCCTGTAATGGATAAGGTAAGTAAGTTCCTTGAAGGTTTGGAACCTTACCTGGGCGGAATTGTGCGTTCGTAGGACGCTACAGATCCCTTGGAAAAAGTGAATGTTGTAGGGGTCGTCTTTAAAAAACTGTACAAGGCCAATGAAGTAATTCGCCGCAACCATGACATGGAGGATAGAGTTCTACTGAATTATCGTCTTATTCGAAATGACATTTCACAATGGCGATCAGACAACCACGTTTTTATCGAATTCAGTAATAATAATACGGCAAACGCCGAGATCACTGCCGAAAGCGTTAACAGCCTTTTGATCACTAGTGAAGACATCCATGGCGTTATGCATTATTAAGAAACAAAAAAACACTTGGTATCGATGGAGTACCCAATATCGTACTCAAACATCTTCCCCCAATAGCAATGGACATACGAGTATCTGTAATAAAAACTTAACTGTCCCACAGGTGTTGGTGGATTTTTGTCGATATATTTGAAAACAATTAAAAACTTGGTCACGGCACCTGTTCCATTGATAGATTTGATGACAGTCAAATTCACACCGGTAAATTAAAAGCTTGCAAACTTGCTATAAGTGTTTAAGCCAGTTTAATGCTTCCTAAACGCCAGGCGGTTTTAATTAAGAAACTTCTTTGAACTTACTTTGATCTCCTTTTGCGTATGTCTCACATCCCCCTCTTCATTACGTCCCCGTGGTTAATCCCAGGAACTGAAAAGACTTCGCAAACTCGCATATAATCACAAAGCAGTCTTTTCATTCAATTCTGAACTATATGGCAGATGAATAGAAGCAATTAAACGACTTACACTCTGAGATAATTGGCGGATAAACTTTTGCAAATATCCCAATCCTTGGGAGGGAAAGGGTCGAACTAACGGATAAACAAATCCAAGAGATTTCTACAAATCCTTGCAAAGATGGACGGCCACCCTAGTATTAACGGTTAATCGTCGAAAAGTTGTGGGAAAACGAGAGGAATACTGAATACGCGTCTCTTCTACGATTTCATTATCCTGAAAAAAAAAAACACGGACTGCCGGATAGACTTTTCGAGGGCAAATTTGAAAAGGAATTTGTCGGAAGAGCTTCAGAGATTAGAATGCATGACCAGCCTTACAACTAAATCGCTCTTCGTCCAAAACATTCTCCTTGGATAGCCTTGTCAGCCCATTCAGTTCACATGACGGCGTTAATACATGGTTTTGTGTGTAGTTGCCGACATCAGGAGCGCCATTCAATTTAGGGATCCGCAGGGCATGTGCCACAGGTCACTCGGATTGGTGTCGTGCTAAATCCGTTTTCCAAGTATCCTTCAATGGCGTTGGCTTCGGTGGAGTTTCCCGCATCGAGCACAGATGGGAATGTGGCGATGTAATCAAATATGGGATATACGTGCAATATAAATAAAAATGTTGGGGTCAGTGAGTTTGGTGTGACTTGAAGACGACTTATCACTCTCAAGTCAGAAACAGTCAACCCGCATGAGTCATTAAAATGAGCAATCACATTCTTCAGCGTCAGCCCAAGATGGACAGAGAAAGGTGTCGATGTTGCCTTAAAACTGCCCGTCCTTGTTGATTTAAGATTATGGAGAATTTACCCTATCGGTTGCTATCACTCTTTTGGTCACAGCATTCTTTGGCATTTAAGAGCACCTCTAAATCCCATTTCCCACGCGAGTTTGTATAGAAAGTAAATAAATACAAAGTCAGAGATGCCTGTCTTCAAGGGAATTGCCACGTGGAACGTGACTTCTGTTGAGTGAGATAATCAGTTTGACTACGACGAAATTTTTTATCTATTGGCAGCACGTTTGGCCTGGAAATAATTCTTTGTGACCTTACAAATATTATTGTCTTCGTATACATCAAATAAATTAAAGGATACCGATGTAAATATTCAATATTCAATACTCAAGACCTGTACTCCACAACAAACTTCAAACATGCACCCATCTCCTTCATTCCAACCACGTCGTCAGTACAAATTTACTCCGATACAGATCCCGCCGCTAAGGACCGGTATCAGGACCATAAAACACTATACTCACACTACTGTCACAAATGTCCTGGATATGAATTCATTTTTGTTTTTATTTCGCCCGCGTTTGTTTTTATGTTGCCTCTGGGCCAAGCCCTGCGCGCACGCCATCAAAATTCCTTTTTTTCTTTTCTGAAGTAAACCAAATATTCAGTACAAGCCAAATGTGGCCCATTACGAGCTCACATCGAGGTCCTGCAGATGGAATCTGGAATGAATAGACGCTCTAACAGGATGCTATCTAAATTTGAAATCATAAATCTGTGTTTGTGGCTTCAAGAAGATATGACGGAGGGGATCTATCGGAGAGTACATGGATACAGAGTTATTAAACACATACGCGAGGGGGGTCTGATGTTAATAAGGAACTTGGGATAGGTAATAAAAGAGAATTGTATGGGATGAGGGTTTTGTGTCCTCAAGTCGCTGATGTGAACAAATTTTAATTTACTTACAGTTGACAGGACGATAAGACAATTGCCATTAAGTGCTGTTAGCACATTTACTCGTGAGGGTAGATGCTCTCTCGGTTTTATAGCATAGATTTATTGCAATCTCGGAAATATAAAAGTCAGAGACAGTAGAATGGAAATTCAGTACCGAGGAAAGGAATTACTCAATCAAGATTTGGACTGGATTAAGACGTTGCAAAGGGAGCTAGAGGCATTGACAATCATGCCACAGAGTGTTCAGAGAATGCTTGGTGTGTGGTAGCTATAAAATACCTGGCCCATTGAAAGATGAACTGGCGGAGATGATTTGTGCAATTTGAGTTTCTCGTAATTACAAGATGTAACGATTACATTCTTTTATAACACCTGGAAAACATTCTCCTTCTATCGGGTGTTGGGGCGCTATGACTTCAAATTGCCCCCAATAGGGTTGTGGATATAACATTGACAGTGCAAAAAGATCGACAAATGGAATCGTCATTACTACAAGCCGATTGCTCTATATGGATGCGAAACATGTGCTCTGACAAAACGGGAAGAAAAAAAATTCCGCGTATTCAAGAATAAAGTTCTAAGGGGTATTTTTGGCGGTAAATATGACGAGGCGGCAGGATAATGGAGGAAACCCCACAACCACGAACTGGAAGAGCTATACGGCAAACCTACAATAGGGAGAGTAATCAAGTCGCGAAGATTAATATGGGCTGGGCATGTAGCGCGAATGGGCAACGATAGGACCGTGCGTAGAATTCTTGACGGTAGACCAACGGGAAAGAGACCGGCAAGACGGCCGCGACGGAGATGGGAGGATAAGGTTTGGTTTGACCTTGAGGAGGTTGGATCGGCTGGTCAGACGTGGAAGGAGAGTGGACAGGACAGTGAGCTCATGAACTTCCGGTGAGGTCATGAACTTCCGGTGAGCTCATGAACTTCTGGGTTCCTTGTGGGTTGTTTTTACATGGGGTAATGGGAAGATGATTTGTGACGTTCAAGGGAACCGCCACGGTATTGCCCCCCACCCCACCCCAGTGACGTAAGCACGATAAAAAGGTAGGGCACAGGATCGCTCTGATGGCGATGTGTACGAGCAAGGAAAAGAAAACGGAAAAGTTACTAGGTAAAATTACTATATACTATGTACGATAAATAGGATGTGTCATGGACCCGATTACGCCGCGGTGATGCCGACAGGGGCAAAAGGTATGCGCCACAGTCCATGGTGGTATTTGGGTTGATTATGGGCCGACTAGTGGTATTTTCCAATTAATCGGATCCCATGTGGCTCGCTGACATTGGTTCTCCAAGGTGTCAGGAGGTGAGGATAGAGGTTGGCTGGCATTGGTACTTCAAAGTGCCAGGATATGGTTTGTAAGAGATCGCTGGCATTGGTACTCCAATGTACCAGGATGTGAGTTATAGATCTCAATGGCATTGGTACTTCAAAGTGCCAGGAGGTAGTGTAAAGAGGACTCGCTGGCATTGGTTTGTGGGTGGAGAAGTATTATGCCGGTCATGAGCACACGGTTCACTTCTTCCCCATCATCACTATTGTCCACTACGTAATTGTTCGCCGAGTAACTGGACTGGGAGGCAAAAGAAAAACAAACTCCGTACGTCCGGAAGAAAGGAAAACACATTAAAACGCACTGAGATGTTGTATTGGTGATTTTTATTTTGATATTAAACCGCTAAATGTAGACACTCGGCAGTCAATGCCATTTACAGATGGTTTATAAATTTATGCAAACTATTGTTAAATTAAATATGCAAGTGTCCGCGTCCGACTTCGACTCTGGGGGTGCACTCCGGTATGCACCCCATGCTCACTCCATTAAGGGAACAACGCGAATCCGCGATGTGCAACCGTTAGTGGTTGAAACTCCGTGATTCAATCCTCGTTTGGGGTGAGTTTGGTGGTGTGGTGAAAAGGAAATGAAATTTCCTTTGACCAGTGACCAATGGCAGGCGATCTCGGGGACGCGGTGGTTTTTTTTTTTTTTTTTTTTTTTTGGTTTCGGTAGGAAGGTGGAAATCTTCATAAGATACCTCTAGACCTATCCATGGGGACGCGGTGGTGTAGGTGTGTGTGTACACATCACCGTGTTCATCGATGTGTTTAGTCAAGGATAAACAGAACCTGAAACGAGGAAAAAAAGAACAAAGGGGAAACGACCTAAAGCATCTTTCGGTAATGAGGGTCAGCTGTCTAAATAGCAGCCACTCATGAGATGCTAAAAGGGATTGCGATATTTAGAGATCGTATATCGTCTCTCTGCCGACTGGGAGAATCGGATTATTTTGTTCGCATATGTTTATGCTATTGAATCCGATCCGACGGCAAAACGTGGCGTCGGTGATCGTTTGAAGATTCAAACAAAGAAATATTTCCGCGAGAAGTGCTTGCAATTGAATCAATAGTTGCAAGTCTTCGGGAAGTAATTTAGATGGGTACACAATGACGGTTGTGTATACCATCTGTGTCAATTATGCATGGCATCTATGACGATGGCCGGATCGAACTATAGTGTGAAAATCTACACTACTTGGAAATTCGGTTTCTTGGGTCGCTAATGCAGAGATGCATTGATAATGTATGAATGCCCTTGTAGACGCAATTCTTTTTAGGAATTCTATGTAATGTTTGTATGCATTAATGTCCTTGGAAAAGGAAATATTTTCAGGTTCCAATGCGATTGCATTAGCGGGAGACAATGGGAGTTGAGTAGCGGATATGGGGGGTTTTTCAGGTAAGTGGGCCGTGGGGTTTAGGCAGAACAGCCACAGGTTCTCCAAAGTGCCAGGAAGTGAGGTGCAGAACATCGCTGACATTGGTTCTCCAATGTGCCAGGATGGTGGGTAGGGTCGAGAAAAGGCGAGCAGAGTCGCATGAAGCTGTATGGTAGGCCTTGTGCGCCAATTGTTACAAGAAGAGGCGGAAGGGATGGTTGCCGCCAATTGTGTCGAGAGGTGAAGGTACGGTGCGTGCGCGTGACAATGAATCAGAGGAGTCGGGCCTGAAGGTGCCGGTAGTGTTAGCTGGAAAAAATAACGTGTTTGTGGTCGCTTCAACTTGGTCTATGAATTAATTATATCTATATATGCTTAGGTATTAGGTGTACAACTTTGCTTCCGCCGTTTTTCCGAAATTCGAGGCTTTATTGAAAAAACTGGTTATTTCAAGGAAAAGTTAAGAGGCTTTAAGGTAATGTTATGGCCTCAACTAAAATCAACAGATAAATTTCTAATTATAAGTAATATTGTTTTTCTTCACTTATCGTTTGTAAAATCTTCGGTTAACTCGTTTGATATTATATGACATTGATTTGCCTGAAGGGACTGTGGCTGTTCCTTTGAACGCCACCAATCATCTTCCCATTACCTAGGTAAAAACCCCCATCTAGGGCGTACAAAATGAATAAAAAACAAGTATTGTGGCAGTTCCATTGAACGCCACTACTTACCTTACAGCCATGATAAAGAAATAGTTCCCTAAAACACATAAAAAGCGTGTACTTACCTTCCATGGTCGTACCTATGATATCAGAAATACATTGAAGCATTAATTCTAGCTGACATAAAATTTCATCAGCAACAAATGTTAATTTCCCTGAAAGCAGTTTGGTCGCACCATCACGCAACCAACATGAACCGAACCAGTACATTGTACATGTCTCGGTTCGATTTTTATCATCTGACGCATCCTCCACACATAAGCGCAATTTGGTTGCACTTTTTAGCAACCAACATTGCTCGAACATGTCCATGAGATATGCCCTTGCGCGCCAGCCGCACACATGCAGAAAAGGTTTTATCTTTCCTTTGCATATCATGCCCACATAGATCGGTCACCCGACCGACCAATACACGAGGGCATCCGGCAGACCGCTCAAGCAAGTCGAGTTCTCAAAATAGAAATTTACCATCGAGAATTCGACTACGTGGAGATGCCAGCAACATGTACACGGTCAGCAATAATGCTTTACGCAGTCGTTGATCGTGTAAACATTTCAACCCCTTTGATGGGATGCTTGCACCAGCTGCAACCTAGTCGAGTAGATCGATTCTATGTCCACATACTTGTGGACACACGCGATGAGCAGCAGAGGTAATCATCGTGTGTGTGTTTCAACCCTTTTTTGTGGGACAAAATGCAAAAGGGAATCTTACCATATATGGTCATCGAGGCGATGAATGAATTTTTGGTAATTCTGTCGCTTCGGTGGCAGTAGTAATCGCGTTATGGATTCCGTGGAGGCAAGTCGGGCCTCCACGTTAAATATTACGAAAGGGAGTTGCGTATTAGTAGCGTGGATGTGCGTCGTGTGTTTCGGAGTCGGTTGGAGTTTTCGATACAAAAGTTCAATATTGATAACGAGCCGTTTGATATTTCTTTTAAATAACACCCATAAACTATAAGTGTCATCGTTTATGTTAATCTTTTAAATAATATTCATCAACTATAAGTGTCATCGTTTATGTTGATCTTGTAAATAATATTCATAAACTATAAGTGTCATCGTTTATGTTGACCTTGTAAATAATATTCGTAAACTATATGTGTCATCGTTTATGTTAACCTTTTAAATAATATTCATAAACAATAAGTGTTAAGTCTAATCATTTAAATAATATCCATAAACTATAAGAGTCATCGTTTATGTTAATCTTTTAAATAATATCCATATACAATAAGTGTTAACGTTTAGTTTAATCCTTTAATTAATATTTCACCAACAATAAAGAGAACGCTTCTAAGTTGAACAGAGTTTTTTTTACTTCCGGTGTGTTCTAATTTGGAGTCAGAGTTTAAGTGGAGATCTTTGCGCACCAGTTCCCATGTTGGCACATGCCAAAGACACCCTTCCCACGGGACTTCTTATGTTGCTTAATCTATTTGGCTTAATCCCACACGTACTTGATTATTTAATTTACGAGTAAGTTTTATTTTAACCTATACAGGTGTAGGGTTATATTTTGTTTAATATGTTTTTAACTTACCTCCCTTTGGGGTGGTCTTTCCAATTGGTCCAATAATGAGATGAGTGGTTTTATTGGATTTATTTTAATTTTATTTTATTTATTTCACTTGTATAGTTGTTGTGGCCGTTTTGGCATCCGGATCCAAACTGATCACGAATCCGAAATGCACTGCCCTTTTATACTCTGTGGCAACAGAGATTTGTTAAAAATTTTATTTAAGAATTCCAAGAAGCACAAACAAGATTTTGTGTGCTTCAATTGGAATAGGATTCTCGGAAGTGTATACGAATTTTACTTGAATAAATTCCCGGAAGGAGAAATCATGAAATGCAGTTAGTATTAGGCATTTCATAATTTCAATGGTTATAGGGAAATGAATCAATGCACGACCAATGGACTTTCGTTTAAATTTATCGTGCATATGATTCAATTGGATTGGGATGTAAGGTACTTGGAAATTGAATTAATGCGCGACAAATTAACTTGTGGTTTAAATCGATCGTGCATATTATTCAATTGGATTGGAATTATGAATAAGGGTAAGGTATTCGGAAATTGAATCAATGTGCGACAAATTAACTTTTGGTTTAACTTGTCGCTCATATGATTCAATATGGAAATTAGGATTAGGATTATAGATAATATTGGGGATTTGGATGGGAGTAGTGATTTAGGATCACTATACGAAGGCAGTTTACCTACTTCTTAAGTAGGAATAAGAAATTTGCACAAAACATTACTTTTTGACTTAGACCTTAGTTTAAATTTAAAAAAACAATATTTTATTTGTGGTGGATTCGTAGTAAAATCTTAACAAGTGTGCGTACCTGTTGTGTTGACTGTTGTCGTTCAGATGGTGACCGGTGTTATTCTGTGTTAAATCGTTGCTGTTGCTGACTCCAGTTCAGACGCTACATCACGCGTCGGTGTGTCACCAATGTGGGATTGTTTTTCCATGGGGTAATGGGAAGATGATTAGTGGCGTTCAAGGGAACCGCCACATCCTACAGGCCAATATAATATTTTATTGTGCCAAAATATTTGTAAGTTGTTGGCGAGTCCTGAACTGCCGAAACCGAATAGGAAAAAAATTAAGACCCATAATTTTAACGTAATTACCAATATTCATAAAAACTATGTAACTCACTATTAATACAGTTGATGTCAGTTCATCTGAGTACATCGGCCTCACTTACTTTTCAAAAGATTAATCCAATGCATTGGTTGATTTTTCTTTTTATTTTTTTTTCTTTTACTCTGTTGTTACAATTTGTACGGGCTCAAACAAAATGTAATATTAAGACCAGCAATAATAATGTCGCCTCGAAATTTCATCAAAAACAGTAAACAGAAACAGTGCGACTAGACACAAAGAACTTCTGCTATACAATTCAAGGACTAAACAGGAAGATGAAATAATCATCAACACAAGACAATAGCGAAATCTGGTGAATTGTGTAAAGGAAAATCAAACCGCCCTACTAAACACTAGTGCATTTGAATTATAAGGAACAATTATGACAGATGAAGCCCATTCCGTTAAACTCTTGCGGAAATTCATTTCCGTTGTTATAAAAAACTAACTAGTACACTGCATGAGTCCTAGATAAAAGTAATTATATCCCATAGAGTGATATTTCCAGAGGCAGTCAGTTGCACAGCTACTCGAGTCGATTGTGTCTTGAACCGATGAATAATGAATCCTTCCAACAGAAACTTAACCGTATCACACAATAGAATTCTTGAAGTGGCTGCCACACCCATCGTTCTTAATGTTAATGTATTTAAACATGATATTAACAAATGATTGATTTTTGTAAGTATCCTTGCCTACACCCCAATACCTCCAAACAAATATACACAGAAATACCTCACAATCGCATCCTTGTACAAGTTATAAGGACACCTTATCAGGGTGACGTAGTATCCTGTCTATGATTGCGGAGAGTTCAATCATAGAATGACAATCCATAAGAAGATTGTTATAGTGATTTATCGTCCTCCATTAGTAATGTGCTTCCTCCCAACGCACTGTTGTATCTATAACCTGGCAAAAGATAATTATTATAGAAAAGACACAGTCAGGTGGAGAATAAAAAAACGACACAAAGATGTTCTATTATTAAACTCCATTCACATTTATTTTATATATTGTAATTTGTGTTTAAACTTAATCAAACATATGCATATGAATACATTCACATGAGTACATTGTAGGTGACGCAAAATTAATCATCCAATTTTAATTTTTTTTTTTAATTACTTTTTTACTAAATAAAAAAAATTATTTTGTGATGGGTCTTTATTTAGACCTTTACAAGTTTTTCTGCTTGTCTGTTTGTATACTGCAGCGGTCTAGTTCACAAATGTCAAATATGATTGACGTACGACGCCATTTAAGACAAATATTTGACCTCGTTTCAAGTTTATGTCCTCGTACCTTGGGCCATAGCCACAATTCTCATCGCTCGACAATATTTACTATAATATTATATATATAATAATATTATATACTATAATATATATATATATATATATATGTATATATATATATAATATTTATGTGATATATAACAAATACCGACTATAAGATTTATTTTACTGTGCGTTTTTGTTGTTAGTTTTATCTATAAGACAAATTTGTTCGGTTTTTACAATTATTCTATTGAGTTTGTATTGTTTTACGTTTAATTTTCAATCGGATAAATTGCCTTTGAGTACTTATCAAGTTTTAATTTCTCTCGGTTATTATTATTGTTATATATAATTTTTTTTTTCATTTTGGCTTCAAGCTGAGAAGCTTCCCTAAAAGGTTTTCATATAGTTCACGTCTTTATTTCAAAATTAGTTACATTTAATATCAGTTTGTAGGATATAAATTATTTTGCTAGTTTTATATCAACATATAACTATTTATTTATTCATGTATACATTTGTAGATATATATCTGGGTGTATATGGGCAATGTGAGGATTGTATAAGAGGTTTATGGTTTTCTCTAAAAAAGACCTTTAAAAGGTTCTTCTTCATTTAGTTCTTAAGTTAATATTACAATTTTGGTGGTTTTTCATTCTACTTTCGATTGTAGCACACATTTAAGGACTTCCCTTCTATAATTTGTTTCGGGAAGTAGAATAAAATTACGGTACACTTCACGATTATGGAAAACAAATATGGCCATTTAGAACTGGGTCTTCGGTTACGACATACACACTAGTTACTTCCGTTATCTGACTGACTTGCATGTTTATCTATTGCGGCTTACATACTGTCTACTATTATAAGATGTTCGACTGGTTCCTTAATGAAGATGAGACTTTAGTTCCCCAAATATAATATACCTCTCAGGCGCAAAACTTCCCTTTTCCGTTCCCCTGTTATTTATATTTGATTTCGTATTTTTTATAACTTATTTATTCGTTTGGTTATAAAATTGTTTGGCATTAAAGTTGATAAAAAAAAAACCTTAAACAATTAATAATATATATAAAATATAAAGAATGCTTAAACATTTAAACACAAAGCCCTCTTTTATATTAATTATTTGTAATATTATCATTATATATTAAAGAACCAACGCATTCATGCATTCGCTACATTTCCAGTGGAAGATGAAAAGGAAGGCTTCTGTCCACTCGACCAGAATAATCTGACAATGCCGACATTTACATTAAAAACGAATAAAGTTGGCTGACTGGACGGCGAAAGTCGAGCATTATTAGGCATTCTCTGGGGATTAGACTGCAAAAATTAATCGGACCGGATGGAGTACCAGCAATACTTCTTCAAAACTGTGCCCCGAAGCTTCTTAGCAAGCTAGGTCCTATGCACCTGAAACTGTTCCTACCTGTTGTAAAACTCCGCGAATTAAACCCTAGATTGTGATCTTTTAGAGCTGTGGCATTTCTAACAGATACACACACAGTACACAAGCAAATAGTGAAGAACAACGCAGAAAGGAATCGAATGAGCAAAAGCATCAGTGGTATACCAAGCAATAACATAGCAATTCCACATCAGTTGAGTGTACTTGAGTTTAGAAATCGGATTCGCACACGCAGCAGTGGACTGATGTGTCGAGGCTTTGCTTCTATTTTTAGTGATTTTAACCGTCATAGCGCCGGTTAGAATCACACGCTCTTCGCTATCACCACAAATGGTATAGAGCTACCTAATATCAGTCAGTACAACCTTCCATGCCGAATGTAAAGTTTCGCCCACGTAATGTTCAACGCCCACGCCTTCGCCACAAAAAACCACCCCAAACCAATGAAATACCAATTAAAGCCATTAGAAACTATACTTCAAAACTGTTGATCGTTCTTTACGAGTGTATACACAAAAAACTTCCCCATGTTCAGGAAAATCGCTCGAACTCTATCAATCACAAAGAAAGGTATAAAGAGTCACTCACAAAATTACAGCCATACTGTTCGTGTTCTCCAAGGTTTTTTTTTATTATTATTTTTTTTTATTACACTTCTCTCGGGAGAGGCGAACCTATAGCGCCCAGTGGGCGCCCCGAGATGCCACCAAATAACTGTTGCAGTTATTTTTGAACACTTGCAAATTGTAACGCTCCGGGAACGCTCGCGTGAGAAGGGAGTTCCACAGCTTCCTCGCTCTGTAATGGAACGAGTTCTGATGCAGGGATGTTCGCGCGTCGGGAGATGAACCACAAACGGGTGTGATCCGCTGGATTGTCTTGTGGAGCGCATATAAGCCGAATTGCGTGGAACAATACCACAAATCTCCGAAGAACAGTACCCGTTATAATATCTGTAAAACAGACAGAGGCCGGCTACCCGCCTTCGATGTGATAGCGACTGTAGTCCCGACGTCAGCGCCGAGTCCCCGATCAGGCGGATCGCTCGTCTCTGTATACTCTCAAGTATGCTTAGGAGCCGAGCTCCAAACATGGGAGCAATATTCGAGCGCGGGTCTAATTGGGATTTATATAGGAGAAAAAGTTGGGCCGGAGTAAAATATTTCTTGGCTCTTGGTTCGGTTCATGTTGGTTGCTTGGTGATGCAATCAAATTGCTTATAAGAAACATGTCTGTTTGGTGCTGATGGATTTTGCATCAGCGAATATTATGAATTTACAGCATTTCAGGTATTTATAGTTCAACTATGTAAAGGTAAGTACATGTTTTTATGTGTTTTGGTGCTCTAGAGAGCAGTTACCTGGATGGTTAATGGGAAGGTAAGCAGTGGCGTTCAAAGGAACCGCCACAGATACATGAGTCAAGGTGGGTTGCAGCCTAACCTTTTTGTTGAATTGTTACGTAGAGTCTACGAAGTATGAAGGGATGCCGCGATATAAGGAAGGACGGAATGAGAAAATGCAGGTGGGAGGTCGAAAAAACGAATAATACTTGTGTTAGGGAGTAAGAATGTTATAAGCACATTCCCTACTTGCTTGCACACCCTACTGTAATCATTAGCATAAACCTTCTACTTTCCTTTCTACCAAACTGTCAAATACGTAGGTATTCATATTCCTTTTCCTATTCCCACGATTTTTGTGATGTAAATTAGTATATAGGATAGAACATTTTTTAGAATAAAAAGCCGCAGGTCAGTGGTGCTGGCTGTTACTCACGTTGAAAAGTTCGCGCGACCAAAAGACCATTCAAAGGATGAACGAGTTGTGGTGAATATGTTTCTCGGGGAGAGTACTAGATTCTCCCCGAGCATATAATTGTGAATCCGCAACATTCCACCCGCCTTAGCCAATCACTGGCGAACCATCTGGCTCCATGGGATGGTGGCCCAGAGGCGGGGGTGTGCGGTCCGCTGGTGGTCATGGTCTGCTGTCCACTTTCACGTGGATGATTGGTTGAGAGGAGGCCGCCCGCCCTGAGGAGCGCTGGAGGCTTGGGGGTCTGGGATGGCCCGTATGGTCGATAGCGACAGGAACCCCTTTCCCATCGCTGATGTCCGTTGCCTTTTGTGGTCGCGGGACCGGCCAGTTGATCTGGGTTAGAGTTGTAAGGTCGCAACCCACGATCAATGACCACGTGATGGCTGGAGATGGGTCTCGCTGCATCGAGACTAGTGGTGGTGGCAGGTACTGCGCACATTGACGCCCGTCTGGAGTAAGGGGCCGGCGGAATGCGGCCGTTGCTGTTGGACGCTGTAGCGTGGAGTCGGCTGCGGTGTCGTCCCTGGCACTGTCCGCGTGTCCTGGTGGAATGACAGTCGCGGGCCAAGTGCCTCCCGGGGCTGTTGGAGTGCAGCCTCTGTTGATGCACTGAAAGGCGTGCTAGTTCGCTGGGATTCGGTTGATCCTTGCATGCTGAGGGGCGTCGCCCGCCAGGCGGGGCATTGCCCGCCCTTATCCCTATTGTGGTGTGGTGCCTTGAATCCCTTAGGTGGGCAGGCGGCTGGTTCTTCGATTGCCTCTCGTCCTTGGGGTGATTCAGCGGGCGAGGGGCATGTCTGGTAGCTGGGCTACGCAAGTGGTCGGTGGCTGGTAGTTGCATGGGCCTCGTAGGTGGCCCCTGGGGCCAATGCCGACGAGACCTCCTTTTGGTTTTCTGATGGGAGCTGCGATCGTCAGTCGGAAGGTCGACCAGTTCCTCTGGGTCGGAGTTGTAAATTCGCAACCCACGAAGAATGGCCATATGGTGGCTGGTGACAGGCCTTGTCACCTCTACGCTGGATGCCGTGGTGGGTGCTGCGCCTGTTAGCACCCATCCCAATTCAGTGGCCTGCGCGACGAGGCCGGAACGTTGGTCCTTCCTTAGACCTTCGAGGATGATGTTGGGGTACATCTCTGCCCCAAGGATGATGTCCACCTTGTCCGCGGAGGCGATGTGTGGATCGGCAAGCTCCAGATCCCCCATGAACGAGAGATCCCTCGTCGCCGATTGTGATGGTGGTGCATACACTGATAGCCCTGACAGGGTGAAGGGCCTCAGTGTACATTGTTTCGAGCCGTGGAGGCGAGGAGTGATGCTGATGGCGGCTTGAGTTCTGGTGGCAAGGCCACGAGTGGCCCCAACACCGTAGGTGAGGACGGATGATGCTTGGCGTCGGAGGTGCAACCTTTGGGCGAGTGATGATGAAATGAAGGTGCCGCTGGAGCAGGGGTCCAGCAGAGCACGGACTTCAATCCTCCGTTGAATCTCCGACGTCACGATGACTTTCGCTGTTGGTAGCAACGCGGAAGGCTGTGAAGGGGTGCTGACTGTGTGTGCGCAGGCCCCTTCATGAGGGTCGATCCGGGGGCTGATCCTTTGGCCCGGGCGCCGGTGAGATTGTCCCGTCGATGGCGGTTGTCCGGACATGCAACAAGGTGTGATGTCTCCGCTGGCATCGACGGCACGCCTTGCTGGAGTGGCAGTCGCGTAGGCGGTGGCGACCCAAACAGTTGATGCATAAGTTCCTTTGGTGTGCGAAGGATTTCCGACTGCCAGGTGTGACTGATCGGAAACCCTCGCAAGCGTAGATCGTGTGTGGGGCCATGCAGAATGTGCAAGGGGCCTGTTGCATTAGGGGTGCCGACGGTGTTCTGTGTATCCGTACACGGAGCTGGTTGGTCATTGGGCCGGCTGCTGTTGCTGGAACAGTCGAAGGCGTGTTCGTGGAAGGCACTGGTGTTGGATCCGTTTTTTCAGAGTTTTGCTGTTGCCTATGTCCAGATTGTTGCTGATGTTGAGCTGCCTTTTTTGACAATAGATAACTGCAGAAGCTGTTGTCGCTGTTGTAATTGTTGTTGTGCCGCGAACTGGGCGGCGATGAGTGGATCCAAATAAGCACTGGATCCGATTTGTTGTTCCGCGAACTGACCGGCGATGAGTAGATCCAATAAGCACTGGCTCCGGCTCGAAGGACCACGAGTTGTGGTGAATATGTTTGTCGGGGAGAGTACTAGATTCTCCCCGAGCATATAATTGTGAATCCGCAACACGTCATTGATAGATAAGAACGACAAGGTGGTTATTAATTTTTGATCGATATTGGTGCATTGTTTCACGTGCCTGTGCATCACCAACATCTTATTGTCGACAAGTTTACGTGCTTGGCAAGTTATCTATAGAACCAAATTAGGTTCTTTCAAACAACTTGTACATCACCAGAAGAACACTGTTGCGGATTCGCCCTTAACACAACCGGCGAATTCGCAATTAAATACCTGTGGCACTACCTGAATTGGATATGTGGCATCACCTTAAACAATGTCAGCAATCAGCTAACATTTGTGAATTATCTATGTTGGTTGTCACATGACAACCATCTTCTCTTTTTATACTTTCTTCTTGATTGACTCTTGGAATGAATAGCTGATCCAACGAGATCAACCGAATCTTTTAAGTTAAATAAATTAATGTTAACTCATAGAAAAGCAAACTCGCTCTTCTATATGGATGATTCGTTCTGGATTGGCTGGAGTTCACAATACGGTATTCTTTCCCTTTTGTTTTAATTACAGTTTCAGTTTTTAGAAGCAACGAAATCATCAACGTTTATTGGGCTCGCCAAGAGGACATTACAACACCAGGAGACACCATCGTGTTCCTGATGTATATGTTCAGAGTTTGTTTGGCTTTGGCACACACATCTTTTTGGCCAGGAAACACCGTCATGTTCCTGACCGCGTGTATTCAACGCTTGGTGGATACAAACACAATTGAAACGTAGGTTCCAAATGAAAATTTCATAAGTGTCTTAATAATTCTTAAAGGTCGACAAACTACTTAAATTAATTCGAAGCATTACAACTTGACGTGATGGTATATCATAGAATTACCTCCACCTTTTTCTGTTAAACAGTTTATTATTACTTTTAATATAAGAAGAAAGACACAACGCAAGAGTGTAGCCCGGATTAACACATACTACTCAGCTACTGCATATTGCAAGATAATCTTAGCACCATTGACCTTCTAGGCATAATATCATTCTACGAGGCCGATTATGTTATGGATACCAAGAGACCTATTCATTATACCATGTAAATATACGCCCTCTAAAGATAAGACTCATTTGAGAATATCATTATCAATGGGGTTAATAGCTGGAAGACGAATAAAGTTCCCCAATGCCTTGGCCATATTTATCAAATGATAATAACCATTTAAAAACACAAAGCAATCAACATTTTTTAAAAGGATCTCCCCTGGTGTAAATACATAGTTTATTTATGACATTTTACGGTACGTGCCATCGGCAGATAAATATTCGTAAATCATTGTGTTTTGTAGGTCAGCCAATACCTTCCAAAAATGTTCCACTTCCTTCCTGATTATGTGTGTATTCCCTAAGCCTCGGAGGAAATTTCGTTCGTTCTATGAAGTTCCAAACACTAGGGAATTATAACCGGAATTGCGTCAATTGAATCACCGCCCTTTTGGCTATTCAGTTTGAATTGTATGCAAACATTTTCCTCTTCATCAAAGTTTCTAGTAAATTTTTAATTCTCAAAACTCTATGGACTCTCACAAATTAGGGCTGTCGAAACCGAGCAAAGTCCAAGTTGAAAAGCGTCACTTTATATCAAAGTTGAAGTCCCCTTCAACCGTTTATTAGGTAAGCAGCTAGAAAGAAAACACTGTTCACGTGGGTATTGTGAACGGCATACAAAGTAGTCGACCTTGTAAATACGTTTTGTTATATTGCCATTACAGTCTTCATAAAAGAGGGAGTGGGTTGGGAACTGTGGATTACACTTCGAAATATGATTTTTCTTTTCTTTGTTTTCTCCACTTGTTTTGCCCGATACAGAAGTCAATGGATTCTAAAGAGCTAACCAAGGACTACTTGATTTTTGAAGCAACTGGAATTGTAACTGAAGATCTAGTAAAATATTGCTTTCGTGTGCACGAACTCAAGTGAAAAATTACCTTGGAAACTATATAATATGGTTCGTCTTCACTTCAGCCATATTGTATGCCTAATATACCAGTCAGGTCAAGTGGATGTGATAAACATCGGGCATGGGGCATATCTTCTTGATGCTAGCGCACCTTTTCACCAATGTCTTTGCACAACCGACGATTCTCTCTACTCTGGGACATCATTTTCACCTAATTTCAAGTATTTCATACTGCTTAATTTTGTCGGCAGTTTGGCTACTCAGTCCTTCATGCTTTTATATGTGGTTTTATCCATGTTTCCAGTTTTTCTTGTGTTCATTTTTAACTTGCAGTTTTATAGGCATTTGTTTCAGGCTGAAACTTTTTAAGTTTACACATTTCTCTTACATGAGACTGTTTGAATTTTTTTCTTCTTCGGTTTAAGAACTGCTTCACGTTATCGATCCGTACCTTTCTAACCACAGCGATTATGGTTCATTTGATGTTCATGTTTTCAGTGAACTCTTTCGACATACCAAAAGTATTTCTCTCTATCTGAGTGCTTCTCATACACATCTACAACTTTTTTTCAAATTTCATCTTCGTATTTCTTTTAAACTCGACGACTTTCCCTCTACCCATCATGTTCATTCAACCGGACGTAATTTGCTTCTCCGAAACTCTTTCACATGTAACGATTTCAAAAGACGAAACTCACTGATAAAGGAAGTAAAGCAACTTTCTCTTTATATAAAGCGCTAAAGATACCCTAACTTTGTCAAAAGATACAACGCGGGAAGAAGAGAAAGAAGGAATGTCATCCCCTGTTGATGAAAAATAAAAAATAAATGACAAAATTATTCGATTTTCTGTGACTACATATCGCCAAATTGATTGGGAAATCAGATACATTAATATATTTTCTATACCTGCGCCGGAAATGTTCACTACTGTAACAAAGTGGCTTACGGAACACTAATTCAACCCCACCAAGTAAAGCAAAAGGTAAAAATCCTGTACGCATTTTCAAATACAAATTGTTCAATCCAAAGGATCGCACCAATTATTTGCAGTTCATCTTTCGAACATCCCCGCATCAGAACTCGTTCCGTTACGGAGCGGGAGAGCTGTGGAACTCCCTCTCCGCGAGTTAATGATAGATCTGAGGGTTATAGTAAAAAATATATTTATTATTTATAAACCTAGTCTAACATTATTTTAATTCTTAATTCTAATGCCTTCTGTTCTTATGAACATTCGTCAGCGCACTTCCTAGCGTGGAGATTAAGAAGAGTAGTTCATGCTGTTGTCGCTGCTCTTATAGATGAAGTTGTGAGTTCTTATCAGGTGTGATTCTCAATGTAGGAGATAAGGAATTTTCGATGGCTTGGTATGTTGTGTTGTGTGACGGGTTTGACAATAAGGTTAGAGATGATCTGGGAATTTTCCATAATTAGATTAGGAAGAGAAGTGACTGAATTTTATCTAAGTCCAATGTGCGTGAGGTGTTCACTCGCGCGAGTGTTCCCGGAGCGTTACAACCTACAACTGTTCACAAGGAACTGCAACAGTTATTTGGTGGCCTCTCGGCGAGTGAAGTATATTAAAAAAAAAACCGCGAAAGGGGCACGATGAAGCCATAAGAGTTGCGATGAGGGTGTGTGTAGAGAAGGCGGTGATTGCGTGTATTTCGAGGGTTTGTGTGCAGAGAAATAAAGTTAGGAGGTAGGCGCAGTCGACTGAGCCGGAGAGCAGCTGATGAATGAACAATATGCCAGCCAGGACTCTACGCTCCTCAAAGGTTCTGAGGCTAATTAATTTAAGGCGGTTAATATACGGGGACAGGATTAAGGCTTTTTCCCATCCTACGGAGAGGGAACGCCAGGAGGCGACGTTGAATGCTTTCAACTCTACGGATATGAGTCTTGTGATAAGGGGACCATACCTAGCTGACATACGAGGGCGAATCAAATATAATTTGCTTAGCAAGAAGTTACGAGCTACATAATCTTGTGCATGGCTGTTGTTTGGTTTATGAAGAGTAGGGAAACCGAATTGCTTACCGGTTGCGCTTGACTTTGTAGTCAGTACAGCCATGAGTGGCCAAGAGGTACATACGTCTGTTGTGCAACGGATTATTATAAACATTTTAACAAATAAAGGCTTTAAACCCTCGGAAATTTTTTCTCGATTGAAGGCACAGTTTGATGATGATACACTGTCTCAGAATCGTGTGTATACGTGAGCCAGATAAGTTAAAAGTGGTCGAGAAAGTATAGAAAATGAAAGTCATGGACACCCAGGGACAAGTCGTAAGATGACAACATCCGTACCGTTCGAGAGCTTATTGAAAGTGATCGCCGCTTAACTGATGGAGAAATCTCATCGGCAGTCGGCAAAAGCCGCATATGGAAACAAAAGACAACGTATGCCCGTTCGATATGTTATCCTTCTTCATGACAACGCCAAGGCTTACACCGCGTCCTTGACAAGGGATGCATTGGAAGAAATGGACTGAGAAACCCTCCTTATAAAACAAACTTGTCTCCCTGTGACTATTTTTTGTTCGGACCCTTGACGGAATCACATGGAGGAAAAAAAAATCGAAAGTAAAGAAGAAGTCGAGGAGCACGTGCGCAATTGGCTAACAATTCACCCTAAATCTTTCTACGAACAAGGGATATTAAAGCTTTCAAATTGATGGCAAACGTGTGTAAATCACACAGGAGACTATATTGAAAATTGTTGATAGTATAGTTAGTGTATCATCCTGAGAAGAGCAAGGCTAATAACCTTGTCCGGAAAAACAAGACCGGTTATGATGATAGTTAGTGCATAACATTATTCAATAAATGTATACAAAGAAATTACCATTTCTATTTGATTCACTCTCGTATTATACCAGTGGAGGGACGAAAGTAAGGTAAAGGGGTCTGTTTACGTAGGGGCTGGAGAATTCCTTAGACCACCGTTTCACAAACTCGGGGGCAAAGCTGGTTTCTAGGATCGTCCAGTCAATGTGCGAGAGGAAGTATTGCCATCATCGATAAAATAAAAACAGAATCATTTAAGGGTAGATTGTCATCAAGAAAGTTATAAAAAATCAGTTATTTTGTTTTATTTTTTGACAGCTTATTGTGTGTAGAATAAGTCCCTCAAACCGTTTTCGCGAAAATAATTTTATAAAAAAGTTACAACATAACAAGAAGGTGACCCACCTTTTTATGTGAACATTAAATTTGCCCACTACCGTGTACATTACGTCGACAGATTTGATTTCTCACCTGTGTGACCATACGTTGACGCAAGGCTAATAACCTTTCCCGGAAAAACAAATTATTATGGAAAATTTAACAAGCCTTGGGACTTGCTAAATAAGGCCAAGACCGGATCCCAGTTGTAGTGCCGATGATGATGATGATGATGACTAACAGTGTATTTAAGAGTTACGCCTGGGATGTAAAACAAAAAAATCACCATCATTTCCTGGCAGGATCCCTAAACTCGAGCACCTCCATCAGCACCATCGGATAATCAGCGAACAATAAATTATAATATGAGGAAGAAATAAAAAATGATATAAAAAAATAGTCAGCGAACAAGGAGTTACTCCCAGAAAGTAAAATAACAAAACTGCATTTCCTGGCAGGATCCCTAAACTGGAGCACCCACATCGCCAACCTCGGATAGTCAGGCAGCAAGGTAACACATCCCGAGAGAACAAACCGTGAGTATGTCCAACTTATTATTATATATATAATATACGTATATATATATATATATATATATATATATATATATATATATATATATATATATATATATATATATATATATATATATATATATATATATATATATATATATATATATATATATATATATATATATATATATATATATATATATACGAGGGTTGCCTCTTATGTTTCGGGATTTGGCAACCCTAGTGTTGCAATCCGGCAATTGACAGCTCTGTCGTAAAGTTGGACATTTTTGAGGTTATACGCACTCAGAACGTTTTGACTATTGGCTATTTGTGTTGTTTACAGTAACTTAAAAGATTCATCTCGGCCCAAAAATGGAATTAATTCGTCAACATTTTCGTGCGATTATTTTTTACAACTTTCGGCGTGGATTAACTCAGCAACAGTGCATGGATGAACTTAATTCAATTTTTGGCGATGAAGCTCCATCAAGGACCAGTGTTTATCGATGGTATGGTGAATTCAATCGTGGTCGTAGTTCACTCCAAGATGAATTTCGTGAAGGTCGTCCAAAATCAGTTGTTGTTCCGAAAACCATTGATGCTGTGCGCGAACTGATATTGGAAGATCGTCATGTGACCTATCGTGAGATTGAGACAACCTTAGGCGTTAGTGGGACCAGCATACATTCAATATTGCATAAACATTTGACTGTCAAAAAAATTAGTTCGCGTTGGATCCCACACAATTTGTGGGACACATCGGCTGCGACAACTGCACACATCACACATCGGCTGCGACAACTGCATTTTTGAGCACCCAAAACATCGATTTGATGGGTCATCCGCCGTATAGTCCTGACTTGGCACCGAATGACTTCTTTTTATTCCCGTACGTAAAAAACAAACTGAGAGGTCAACGTTTTTCGACACCTGAAGAAGCGGTTGCTGCATTCAGAATGCATGTGTTGGAGATAACTCAATCAGAGTGGCAAAAGTGCTTCGACAATTGGTTCAAACGCATGCAAAAGTGTATAGATCTTCATGGGGAATATTTTGAAAAACAATAAAGTGATTTTCGATGATCAATATTTGTTTTTGTTCTCTAATCCCGAAATATAAAAGGCAACCCTCGTATATATATATATTTATATATATATATATATATATATATATATATATATATATATATATATATATATATATATAAAATATATATTATATATATATTATATATATACATATATATATATATATATTATATATATACATATATATATATATATATTATATATATTATATATATAATATAAATATATATATCTATATAATATAGATAGATATATATATACATAGAAAGATATGCATAGATATATATAAACAGAGTCAGGTGAAAAGTATGAGAAAAATACTTTTCAACCCACCCCATTTCCCCATATCGGAGTGCATTTTTGGTCCTGCACTCTGAGAGCAATTCAAATATGAAACGGAGTCATGCGGTCACCTTCTTGGTTTCGCTTTCGTTGCGAGCGAAAGCAAATCAACCGTGAAATCGTCATGGTCTCCGTTGCAGTTTTCCCATTCTCCCCAAGTTCATTGACTGTTGGGTAAATTCGCAAGAGTTTATTCACCTTAATGTGCGGGGAAATGGGAGAATGAGGAGGAGTGTGCGATCGATAATGGGTGATCGTGGGAAAAGTACCTGCTGGTTGGGTCAGCAGTCAGTAGTCAGTCAATCGAGAGCAGAGGTCTAAAGTGGTTGGGCGTCTTGTGTGTCCCCTTTTTCAAAACATAAAAGAACAACTCAGTTAAATTATTAAAGTGGATAAATAGTAAATTTAAAGAACAACTCGGTTAAAGTATTAAAGTGGATAAATAGTAAATTTAAAGAACAACTCGGTTAAAGTATTAAAGTGGATAAATAGTAAATTGAAAGAACAACTCAGTTTTAAAAGTGGATAGTTGGTAAACTTATTATTAAGTTATTAATGAATTCTGTGTGAAAATAAAATTAATACAAATTGAAAAACTGCTCTGTTTCCGTTGCTAACGGCTTCCACAAGGAAATTTATTTTATTGGCCTTGAATCACAGTGAAAGGCCAAACCAAAGGAAACTTTCCTCCGGGTACCAAAAGCAGCAGCGACCTAAACTAGTTCCGGCCAACACATAAGTACCCGGCTAATATATACATATATTAAATCAGAAAAAAAGTGATACAATATAAAAGTGTTACAGAAAATGAAAAATTGATGTACATTAGACAAACACTGGGCTGGAAAAAAATGTTACCCGACCGGTTCTTCAGACGAGAGTCACATCAGCGTGGAATACTTTCCCAAGACATGTGTTCTGTCGCGATTATAATATACTGATATTCAAAACCAATGTGCGTCGACACTTACTTTATCAATTTTCTCCTTTTTTTTTGCCCTAACTGTTCATTGACATCTAAGGGTGTCAAGCATTTGCGTGCATAATGTTAGAAAACAGAGTTTCAAATTTTTAAAACCCATCTCATTTTTTCCGAAGCCTCGTACCATGATCTTCTACCGCGATGCGCAATTTTTTTGGCTGTCCGGATTTTCTTCTCTAGTTCACGAAACATATTGAAACATTGCACTGAAATCACCGAACGCAGACAATACCTCGGAACATAGAAAGTCACGAAACTTAGAAAAAATGTTGTGTAGCAAGGAGGAAAACCAAAAGACAGCAGATATTACGAAGTACACACAAAATCGCAGAGAAAGGCCGAAAGTCACATGACGCAGGAGATAATCACGGAAAAAAAAGAGAATAACTTAGAACATAGAGAAATACAGAATAGTGAAGAAATAGATGAAAATATTCGAATGTAGAAGAAAATTGAGGAAGGAGAAGAAGACTATAGAATGTAGAAGAAAACTTAAGGACCTTAAAAAAACGAAGAATGTAGAACAAAAAACTCAAGGATATTAAAGAAAACTATAGCGACAAAAATAATCGCGGAATAACGTAGAGAATCTTAATGAACGGGGGATCAGCATTTACATAACAGATGGATCGAAACGTAATTTTCAATGTTACTTACAGTAGTATATTTCTCGTGTAAAGGGTGTGTGGGGAGGAAGTATTGTGCCCAACGCAGACACTCCGTTCATCTTCCTCCTCCATCATAATGTTCCACCAAGTAAAACGCCGAACCAAAAGGAATGAAAGGAAAACACTGTCCACCAGACAGAAATTAAAACACAAGTTGTTCTGTTGTTCTTAATTAATTTTTAGTTTATTTCACTTTCGTTATTATCTTTAAAATTGTGAAGGATAATTCTCTTTGTTCTCAGCCATTATTAAATATGTTAGTGTTTTTTACTTCACTTAGAACTTGGTATTAATATTGAATTGATTTTTATAAATTTTATACTAGATAAACACTTCTTTCTCGACACGACCTACGCTTCTCCGCCGCGCGACTGAGAGCGGGAGCGGCACGACTGTGGTGGTTGGACTCGCTAATGGGGTGAGTTTGTGGTGTGGTGGTAGATATCCTCTCCACTAAGGATATCGTTTTTGCCTTCCACCAGAGAAACGTAAAGTCTCTCTTGGTGGAATAGAAAACCAGATCTCGTAATGAAGATCATGGTGATATGTGTGTGATCGTTCAGATCTGTGTTGTTTACTAATACGCGAAGGCAATGGAAAAACAAAGCAGGCAGGCGGCAAGGAGAAAGGAATCGGGGCGATCATGGTTTATGATGTGCATCGCGGCTAAATAAATAGACGACGATGCATCGAAGAGATGTGCTAAAAGCAAATATGGGACGGGGGCATCATAAAAGTCTTAAATGAGTGATGCCCTTGTGTAAATAGGCGAATAGCCATTGGGAAAATGTGCTAATGAGTTGGTGGACGAAACGAATCCCCTGCTTGCATTTGTATATGCAGGGAACTTCGTTTGTGGGAAACGGATTCTATATTTGCATTGTTTATGCATTGAATTCAATCCGGCGGCTATGCGCGAAGACGATGATTGTTTGGAGATTCAAACAAAGGAGCATTTCTGGGTAAAGTGCTTGTAGCTGTATCGATAGTTGCAAGTCATTGTAAGGCAGATTAGATGGTTATGCAATGACGGTTTGTATATACCATCTGTGTCAATGGTACATGGCATCTATGGCGACGCAAGTGTCGAACTCTAGTGTGAAAATGTACACTTATTGGAAATTCGGTTCTGGGTGGCTAATGCAGAGATGCATTGATACATGTATGAATGTCCATGTAGGAAAAATTCTTTGCAGGCATTTCCAAGTAATGCATTGAAAACGTTAACTATCCTTGAGAAGGAAATGTTTTTGCTACCGGGAGATTGCGGTGCAGGTGTGGGAAGGTTGGAATTTGCCTGACAACCGAAGGTACCGAATAGGTTTTGGTTTTATGCTCCTGTGTAATGGAAAGGCTCCTCGATAGTATAGTGGTTAGTATACCCGCCTGTCACGCGGGAGACCGGGGTTCGATTCCCCGCCGGGAAGCCTCTGGCGCAAGACTAATGACCTTGCCCGAAAAAAACCAAATCATGGAACATTTAACAAGTCTCAGGACTTGCTAAATAAGGCCAAGACCGGTTCCCGGTTGTAGTGCCGATGATGATGATGATAATGGAAAGAATTCTTCTAGGGAATTTGTATGCGAAGAGATGCATGAAAGGTAAGGATTCTTTACAGGGACTTTTAGATTATAAATTGCTCTATTTAAAGCGTAAAGCATTTAAGGTGCTAATGTGATTGTGTGGCGGTTGTACGAACCACACAATCCACTATTGGTCGAGATGTCGTCGTTCCACGAAGGAACACGCTCACCTATAGGTAAATTACACGTGTCCTTAAAAGTCCTCCACCACACCTGAAACGAAGGTAACATACATCTGGGAGGCGACTACCCTACGTGCCTGTGTCACAAGTCCGACCAATCGTCTTACTCATGCACGGCGATCGAAGGACACAACTAACGGACAAACATTGCCTTACCAAGGACATTTAACGCATCGTCCTAAATTCCTGAAAATAATTATATACATCATGAAGGCATCGTAAATTCGAAAACCTGATCGGCGCCCCTGTTGGCCAGCGTTACGTGCAAACGTCCAAATATAATCCTTGCCACAATTACCATTGTATACCGAAATCCCTTATAGCACCATTGTCCTAGGCAGGCTATTGAGCAGCTATACAATGATCCTATGATGCCCCTTTGTTCCTTCCTCTTTTCTCAATTCCGTTTTGACATGACCTTCGCTGCATGAGAAAACAATAGATCTATTAGCACACATGCTAATAGATCAACCAGAGAGACAGTCGAGATTCAGGACCCGCCCCATGCAACCGTCGCGATATACAGTCATCAAGTAGCATTCACGGAGGTCAGATCCTCCATTACCAACGAGAGTCGTTTAGGCAGTCTTCACAGAGAACTCCGACGAGGAGGTTAGTCCGCGCAGCACAGCAAATCGAGAAAAAGAAACGTCAGTACGTCGCGTGTATCAAATTAACGGGTCAATGAAATAAATACGAGCGCGATTTCTCTTTTCAAAAATAGCTTTATTAGTTTATTAATTTTAATATGAAATTACCGTGCGTCCAAGTGTTAACATAAAGTGTAGTATAAGAATCGGGGAGCATCAATTGTAAACTAAACAAATTATAAAAAAAAAAATAAACATTTCTTAAAAACAATTTCACCGTGTTTGATTTGTACAGTGTCTGCTCCAGGTTCGTTTTCCTTTTTGTGAACGTTATTCGGCGGAACACCCCAGCCAATCGACGACAATAAAAAAGCCGCCAAAATTGCATTAGCGAACTTAAGGAAGTTGGGTAGCAGTTATGGGGGTTCTTCAGGTAAGTAACAGTGGGGTTTGGCGGAACCGCCACAAGTGTTTTAACAGGAGCTCATGCTTAAGAGAAATGTATCACTAAGTAATTCAATACATTACCATCTTTCTTGACATGTTAGCATTTGCCTACGAGGTTCTAGTTTCCCCTGGAGAAGATACGAGATAAAACAAGGAGAAAATGCTTAAAATCGGAGAAAAAGACGCAATAAGGCTCTTTTTTATAAAATGTACGCACTACAGGTCCCTACACCACCAAATACACTTATACCGTCAAATACCCTTGCTAGTAACGCATCATTCTGTGAGGGTTCTCTATATCACACGAGGAACCAACCCACAATTCTAGCCAACCTTGACCGCTAACAGCGCGTCACCTCAATCCAACTCCCCATGCAAAATCCGCAATAGCATACATTCCTAACCTCACAATAAACCCACTCCCAAACCCGCATCAGAATACAATTCAACAGAATATATTCTATAATCATCCCCGCATTCATTTTCCAAAATTGCCTCGGTCAATTCTTTACTGAATTCATGTTCCCTCCTTGCGAACAAGCAATCTCAATTTCCCCGGAAATTCATAAGCTGTAATAAAATGCATATTCATCATCATCATCATTAGCACTACAACCGGGAACCGGTCTTGGCCTAATTTTACCAAGTCCTGAGGCTTGTTAAATTTTCCATAATGATTTGTTTTTTCTGGGCAAGGTCATTAGTCTTGCGCCAGAAAATGCATATTCCAACCTACAATAGAATACCAATTTCCCTCAATTACATCACCCCGCATACATTTTCCCAAAATTGGTTCCGTCAACTCTCTACTTAAGTAATATTCTTTCCTTGCGAGCAAGCAATCTTAATTTCCCCGAAATTCATATGCTGTAATGAAACGCATATTCAAATCCATAACGGAACATTAACCATCACCAAACTATACCGAGCCGCATACGTTTCCCCGAAATTACTTCGGTTAATATCTTATCTAAACGATATTCCTTGCTTGCGCCCAAGCAATTCCAATTTCGCCCGAAAATTCATGCCCATACTTGCTCGCGTTCTCAAAGCCAATTTCCCGGTACACACAACCAACGAATCCAACTCAGCTTATACGTCGAGGATTCGCTGGAATTGAATTCCTATGCAAGCATAGCAATTTTACTCGAAATTCCTCGTAAGTGGCAGCGAGTCTATTTTTGCTATAACTCAACAGCCACGACGCGATGAATGGATTCTTTCCATTCATGAGTCAGTCGAGATTCATCTACCGTTGCGTCCACAACACAAAAGTCGAGTTTTAACCACCGTCGAGCTGGGGTCCGTGCGCGGTTAAGTCAAGTTTTTCTTCCGTTTTATGAGGCGAAAAAGTCCAGTTTCAATCACGGTGGAGTGCGGATTTAATTTCAAATTGAACAACTTCCAATTGGTCCATAATATCCTTTGTTGTAAAATTGAACAGCCGCCTGTCAATTAAACGTGCGCGTGGTTAAGAACACTGAACTCAGCCGGACGATAGATCTGTTAAAAGGTGAACCCAGGAATTTTAAGATCTTTTACCTCATATAACAATGGTTTAGGAACATCCCGGCGGAGCAATGTTTTGTGTACACAAATATCAGTGCTAAATAATAAAAAAACAATTAACAACGAAAACCGTGCTCTGGCGTTTAATTTTCTCCCAAGGGTGGAGATTTTTGTGAACAATTTTCGGCGACTTGGATTTCGGCGGAACAAGTGGTGGCTGTTAAGTTAAACCGCGTCCGTGCTGGCGCATGCCGTAAACCACCAAAATTACATCTCCAGGAAGACGGCGCTTCAATACGAACACGCCAAATCCTGGAAAGATGCCGCATCAAAACAAGAGCAAATCAATTATCAGAAAAACGCAACGTTAAATAAACATGCCAATTCCTGGGAAGACGCTTCGCAGCTACATTTACACTACATCGGTGCCAGCGATAGTAACGGGCGAAGAAATTTGTGAAGTACTTGATCGCCTAAGCCTATTCTCATCAATCAGGATTAGTTAACAAATATAAATAAACTCTGATACTATAGAAAAACATAATCTATTACTTCCAGGGAAGTCATTTCGCACCATTCTCTTGGTATTTCAGTATCCCAGAAGGCCATCGGCAGCAAACCGTCAGTTCAACTAACTGGTAATAACAATTATAGTATCAAACACCCTTATAGCATTACGTACCCTCACAGTAACCCTTATAGTATAAAACATTCTTCTAGTATCAAATACCCTTATAGTATCAAACATCCTTCTACTATTAAATGCCCTTTTAGTATCAAATAGTTTCAAGTACCGTTAAAGTATCAATGCACTCATTGTGTCAAATATCCTTATGGCATAAAATACCCTTAGAGTATCAAATCGATGAGCTTCCTAGTTGCCTAATACACGAATGTAATCGTAATATTTTATAATTGAAGTACGAGCAACATATTTGCCACCATACATCCAAACGTCTGAAAGCTGACTTCATTTTAAAGCAATGTGGATTTCATAAAGTATCGTAACAACGATTCTCTCAGAAGGTTAGCCAAACGATAATGGTTAAACAAATCGCTCACGTTTACGATGAAACGAAGATCCATGATACATAATTCATTTGCAAGAATTCATGAACTTTAATTCAATACCATATTAAAAAAATCCCCCAAATATTTTATTGAATTACAGAAATATGTTCTGCGATGGGGAAAGAAGTGAGCCCCAATATCCACAATGATAACCAGCAGCAAAGGAAAAAAGGAATAAAAATAAAAATGATTTCCTCGGCATTTCAAAAGACTTGTTTAAATGCAAAAAAACAAAATTAATAAAGGGACTTCTTTTCGTCTTTGAGCATCTCGACGCCCCCAAAACAACTTACCAACGCCACACAATATCCTTCGATATCGATTTACGTGTAATATTTACGTTCACACTTCTCACGGTGTTGTGTTCCTTTGCATAATTCGGAAGTCAAATGCCTAAAAATGAAGGACGTAGTTGCCCTGCCGGAGAAGGCATTTTTACGTTCTGTTTTTACATGGCCCATCCGGTCGCATTTCGCGATGGCAGCAATGTCGACAAGTTACATTTACATATTCATGCTTGTTATACCCGATCGAGAAAATATGTTCTGAAGTGAACATGGAGAAAGTTTTGTTGGAGGGAGTAATGTATAATTATGTTTGTGGGTTAGAGGATGAAAGTTTGAGACCGAAAGGTGTAGGCGCGAGACGAGGCACACTCGAACGGAAATGTCCTCGAATTTTTATTGAGCTGTGACATCAAAGCGCATAACCGTGAACATTGATTTTAAATCGATTTCGCTACACAGTTACCCCCATCGTTGCCAGCAAATTTGATTTGCCATAATTCTTCTACACATGCCTGACACGTTCACATAACAGTTGGCAGCAAGGAGAAGTTCTTAGTGTTTGTTCTTACCGCACATTCCATGTGTAGGAAACAATCTTTCGAGTCTCCCTCCCTAGTCGGCCTCCCGTTGGAGAGAAGTTCATTAAATTCGCCCCTAAGTAATTCATTAAAATGTGTAACCATCTTTCTTGGCATACTGGAATCCAATCCAGCTATGGCATCTCGGTGAAGTGCATGCGGGGAGGGAGAATGTATCTCTTATCTGCCAAGCGCAGCAGTGCCCAGGAAGAAGTTTTCTAATACTTAGTCCCATGTTCGAGGGCTGATTATATTGTCATAAAATCCCCCACCCTCATTTACTGAGTAAGTAAAATCCAAAATATTGAAAAAGGAAAACATCCTTCGTCTTGAGTCAACGACGTTTTTTTTTCTGTCTACACTCGTTCTAAGCACAATCGGCGGAAATTTCATAGGCCCAGATAATAGCGACAGGAAATTATGAATGACCCAGCGATGTCCTCCGAATAAAGGCTAAAATTCAAATTGAATCGCCTTACAAGTTGTAGATAGTGACACAACATGTCAACGGTTCGATTTTGTGTGACAAGGGGACTTGTTTATGCGCTACTGGTTTTCAAGGATAACCGTTTTTTCACTTGAAAGGATGACACTACGAAAAAAAGCACCGGCTTTCCATGAAATTAATTGCGCGTGAAACACATAAGCTCCTTGTTAGGTTTATAGTCGTAGGTGGCACACACCACCAAAACAGGATACCACGAGTGTAGTATGGATTCTTGGGCGACACACTATCCCCACCCTAGAAGAATTGTTATTCATTACACGAACGAGAGGTACTCATTTAATGTACGAATGTGCATAGTTATCGCCGCTGTGACACGCGAGTTTCAGGAAACGACGTCGAAGTTGGTTTGAGAAATGGCAAGTTGTTGGTCGGTGAAAAGGCCAACACGGGCGGAGGGTCATTAACTTGTTGGGCAATTTTACTTGAGAATGGATTGCTGCGTGACGAAGTGGGTAACACAGTTGTCGGAAGGTTTCTTTTGTTAGCGTCTCTAAACAGGCCCATCGGATCAGGTTCACGCAGTGGAAAACTAGCAGGGATTATTGAACTTCAAGAATAACAATAGTTTTTTTTTATTCCTTTCTTGGAGATCCAAGGGGGTTGAAAATACAAGACATTTTTCTTGGTCTATTTTGTTAACAGGAGTCAACCCTCGTGACAGGTATCTTGATATTGTTTCCGCAGAATGACGGATGAAATATTTCCTGTCACTGCAGTAAGCAGACATGACACCTGTCAAACTCAACATTAGGGAGCAATATACAAATCATTTGATCAACCGAACCTACAACATGCTTTTAGATTAAAGCCTGTTAAAAGGCCTTTGTCGAATAAGCGCATTACAAACCATTTGTCTATCTCAAACTGGAAGTATAGTGCCAGTAGACAGTCGTGAATCCCTTTGGTTGCCATATTATACACAGATTAATCTCCATAGACCTGTCACTTGGAAGAGGCGCATTTTTGGCTCCTTTTTATGTGGTAGATTGAACATCAATATTGAAATGATATCATGTAACACATTAGTACTATGAAATGTTTGAAGCCAAAGAACAAGAGCAACGATTTAGTAAATGGTTCTTTAACATTAAACCGTAGAAAGGATTTGCAGTATTAGTTTTCGAAAATCAAAAGAAGGGCATTAGTTATCTTCAATATGACCGCCAATGTTAATTTGTTATTGAACGCCTCGAATCAAGCTAAGATAATACTAGTAATTCTTTCCATGGAGTTCGAATGGGATGAACGTCAACCCACGCCATAGGAAGATTAAAACCTAAGCATCAACACACCAAACCACGGCCGCATACCTGTGTCGCTTCCGCCAAACCCCACGGTTCACTTATCTAAAAAAAAACCTCATAACTCTCATCCAATCACATAATTTCGCTAATGCATTAGCACTAGCACCTTAAATACTTTACGCATCTAGGAATATCTAAGGTAAAATCTAAAAAGCTTCAGTAAAAGAATTCTTACCTTTTCTTGCATTCCGTTCGCATACAAATCCCTGTAAGAGTTCTTTCTTACCTACGGTTCACATATCATACGACCGAATATCAGGGAATCTTACTTTGAGTTGGCTAATCCCATCCTCAATATGTGTACATAAAAACTATCTATGTACACATCGGCTGTCGACCCTTTTAGCCAGCGATAAATAGTCCAACACCAGCTGTGTGTACTTAGCACCATCCACGTTGCGACTATTTCCCTAACTCACACCATGAGCAAGCAAAAGACCGCTATCCTTCAGCAGGCATTCTGGCGATACGCAACCAATTCAATCAGCCTAGTATCCCAAATGCACCTACCATCTAATGTTTACTCAGTTGAACTCTCGGGCCATAAATTCCTTTTATCCTACATAGTTCTGGATTCGTTTCCCAATAACCTCTCACATAAACAAAGAACTCCACGATCCCTTTTTCCTTTCTTTGTTTCAAGTTCATTCCCATGGCCTTGTGTATGAAAAAAACCAATATATATATATATATATATATATATATATATTTTTTTTTTTTTTTTTTTTTTTTTTATTAGACTTCTCTCGGGAAAGGCGAACCTATAGCGTCGAGTGGGCGCCCCGAGATGCCATCAAATCACTGTTGCAGTTCTTTTTGAACAGTTGCAGGTTGTAACGCTCCGGGAACACTCGCGTGGGAAGGGAGTTCCACAGCTTCCCCGCTCTGTAACGGAACGAGTTCTGATACAGGGATGTTCGCGCCGTCGGGAGATGAACCACAAACGGGTGCGATCCGTCGGATTGTCTTGTGGAGCGCATATAGACCGAATTGCGTGGAACAATACTACGAATCTCCGAAGAACAGCACCCGTGATAATATCTGTAGAACAGACAGAGGTCGGCCACGCGTCTTCGATGTGATAGCGACCGTAGTCCCGACGTCAGCGCCGAGTCCCCGATCAGGCGGATCGCTCGTCTTTGTACGCTCTCAAGTAGGTCGAGGGTATGTTTAGGAGCCGAGCTCCAAACATGAGAGCAATATTCGAGCGCAGGTCTAATTTGAGATTTATATAGGAGAAGAAGTTGGGCCGGAGTAAAATATTTCTTGGCTCTAAAAAGATAACTCAGTTTTCCTGAGGCTGATCTGGCGATACCCGATACGTGTTTATGCCATGATACATTCCCACAGACCGTGACGCCGAGCAATCTCAAACTTTCCCCAGCCTCGAGGGCCCGGCCATTCATCATCAGCTGTGGAACCGATGATCCAGTTTTCTTTGTGAATGTTGTATACTGGGTCTTCGTTGCGTTGAAGTCGACAAGATTGGCCTTTCCGCACTGCAGGACTTTATCTAGATCCTGATTCAGAGAGTCAATCTGTCTACATCTCAGCTGGTGCGAGGTAGATGCACCAATCGGCCGATCACTCGAAAAGGAGGAAACAAGCGTACTATCATCCGCAAAACTGAACACTTTGTTATCCGTTGTCTCCAACAAATCATTTATGTGAAGCAAGAACAAGGTTGGAGCCAAAATAGAACCTTGGGGCACCCCCGAATTAACAGGATACAGATCCGAACACTCGCCGTCCACAACAACCCGGATCGATCGATTCTCGAGGAAGCTCCTCGTCCAGTCGCAAAGCTGTTCGGAAAGCCCATATGAACGAAGTTTGCTCAGCAATGCCCCATGCCAGACGCGGTCAAAAGCCTTGGAGATATCCAATGCGACCGCCCTTGACTCACCATGCCGTTCAATCGCAGATGTCCATATATCGGTTATAAGTGTCAAAAGGTCTCCTGTGGACCGCCTGCCACGGAATCCGTATTGACGATCATTCAGAAGACCGTTGCACTCCAAATACTTAACCAACTCTGTATTGATGACTTTTTCCATTACCTTAGATAAAATAGACAGTAATGCTATCGGACGGTAATTTTGTGGGAGACACTTTTTTCCCGTCTTTGGGATTGGCTGAACTCGAGCGATTTTCCAGCAGGCAGGAAAGGTCCTCCGTACATAAGATAAGCGGAAGAGTCTGCCAAGAACCGGCGATAGTTCTGGAGCACAGTTCTTAAGGACTATTGCTGGTATTCCGTCCGGGCCGGTTGCCTTCCTACAATCCAGTTCACGTAGAATGCGTTGGATAGTGCGCGGACGAAATCTCACATCCCGCATGGAAGACTGTACCGGCGCGATTACAGGTGGCTCCAAAAGGCCGGGATCGAGGTTTGAGTTCGCGGAAAATAAATTCGCGAACACATTAGCTTTATCCTTTGGATTCGTGACTAACGTCCCGCTGTCTGTCACCAACGGAGGAAAAGAGGAGGAAGCAAAGTTACTGCTGACAGCCCTTGCCATTGACCAGAAGGAGCGCGAACCAGTTGGGCACCGAAGGAGCTTATTGATCACCCTGTCGTTGTGAGCCTTCTTCGCGGTATCAATCGCCTGGTTGCACGCGTTTCTGGTTCTAACAAAATTCGTTCTGTTAACATCGGTGGGATTGGAGCGCCATTGCTTAAAAGCTCTATTTTTTGCCGCTGTAATTTGCTCGCATTTTTTGTCAAACCAAGGTTTATCAGACGAACATCGTTTGGTGGAATGCGGAATATACATCTCCATCCCCAGAAGAATAATCTCTGATACCGACTCCGCGCAAGCGTTAACATCGGAATTTCCGAAGCACACCTCCGACCATGGAAAGGATGCGAAGAAATCTCGCATATCGTCCCAGTTAGCAGCCCCATACTTCCATACATGGCGAAGCTGCCTAGGCCGGTTATTCGCTTGGTATGCAAGTGCTTGTGCGACAGATACCAAGCAGTGATCTGAGTTTCCCAGTGGCGCAGAAACCTCTACGGTATAAATACTCGGTTCGGATGTCAAAAACAGATCCAGGGTGTTCGCATAATCGCCTCGGGCATCCGGTACTCGCGTTGGCTCCCCCACGAGTTGAGTCAAGTTGTGGCTTACAGCAAACATTTCCGCCAGCCTCCCAGCCTCGTCGGTTCTGTTAGAATTTAACAACCAGTCGGAATTGTGCACATTAAAATCGCTAAGGAGAATAATTTCAGAAGCTGGGTGGTTGATCTGTATCCAGTCGACGGTATGTGAAAGATGTTCGAAAAATGTCGCCGGTCGATCGTCATTCGGGGAGCGGTAAAGACAACAAAGAAATTTAACAGAATTCCTCAGCACGACCCTCAACCATATGATGTCCATATTATTGGGTTCCAACGCCTCCATCCTCTGGCAAGCCAGGTCGGACCGTGCGAAGACGCAGACTCCGCCCTTAAAACGGAATCTCGAATGTAAGTCGTATCCTTAGCAACGAAGATATGTCGAATCAGTTGGCGAATCGACCTGGGTCTCAGTTAGGGCAAGGATATCAGGTTTCGTTGTTTGCAAATATTGGTGGACGGCGTTTACATTAGTATTGGTGAAACCGATGCCCCTGATGTTACAAAATGCCGTCACCAGTCGAGCGTGGGCCGAGCCTCGAGAGCTAGCCCAGTTATGCGATGACGAACCTCTCAAGGTTCCATTATTTATCATGATATCTGCATGATGTTCCCCCTGACATAGTCCCCCCCGGAGATCCGAATGGGAGACTAGTTTACATCCGGAATTCTTTATATCAGAAGACACCATCATGACTTATCCCCGTGTCAGTCTGGGCCATCAGCCACACATCCGAAACACCGTCGAAGATTTCTCTCGGCGATATCGCGGAATGTACAGCGTGACGACGTATCTCACCTTGGGACCGACTACCACCTAACCAACCTTTTCTCGAACCGGTCCATCAGCCAAGCTTCGAAAGATGGCCAGGGATTTCTCCCGACCATTTCACGGAGCCTAAAGCTTGATGGGGTGGTATTTCACCGGGCGCACAGGGCGTTGGGACCCCGGCTACCACGCGGCCTTTAGTCGCCTCTTACGACAAGCTGGCCTAGCTGTGAGTAAATTCTAACGCCCTACTCACAGGGCAAATATGATCTTTACACACACATACACATACATTGCCAAGTCTTTCTTCCTCGTTTTCACCAAGAGAGACACACTTTCTCTCTTGGGAAAACTCACTCCAAAACGATTTAATATCGTTGAGTCAAATTCCATCCGCTGACCACAATGGCCATGCCACTCCCGCTGTCCGTAGCGCTGTGGACACGCGAATTTCAACCGCGAGTAATCATTAACGAGTCGTGAAGTTGTGAACTTATAACAACCGCAGACGTGTTGCCGATCGTGTTAAAGTTGGTGAAAGTATCGATTAAAATCTGTTATTTTATGTGTTGCTCGATTTTGATATACATTCAAAACTAAAAGAATAATCCCCACAAGTCCTAAGTGAAATATAAGATCCTTTTATCGTTAAATAAAGAAACATCAACAATTAGCAATCGAGGGTTTTATTCTTACTTAGGTGTTCCGTTGTTGGCTCGCGAACGATGTGTCGCAACTTTAGTGACAATGACTGATGGAGAAGGAGTGAACCGTGTGCGCGTGTGTGGCATAATACTTCTCCTCCCCACATACCTACGAGGATATATTTTCTCATTACATACCACGTGGTATTGCTATGTTAATTGCCTGTGCTTTTATGTCTATTGTAATTTCCACAAAGGATCGACCGTTTTTGAGATAAAAGGTACGAAGATAAAAACATCACTGCTGATATAGGCTTCCTGGAATTAATTGCAAGTTTCATCAGTATTCAGAGTTTTGCAGGACTAAATAGTGAATTTAATGGCAATAAAAACAATATAAAACAGACACCAGACCCCAATCGGTGGCCACCGTGGGATGAATTGATTCAGTGTCCAAATTCTGTCAAAAAATTGATCGTTCGATCGCAAAATCTGTGGTGGCTTAACACAGACCACAACTCCACGCAATGGCAGCACACAAAACCTCACACCAAAAACGCCTTTCGATTGGTCAAGTCAAGCGCACTACCGGCCACTCCTGTTACATAAGTAACTCCCCCCCCCCCCCCCTCGCACCATCACCGATTCATTGAAATAATTCGCGTCCTTACAAAACTACATGAAACCACCATCACCAAAACATTGGCAGATGACGATGTTTCGACATAGCTAAACAGTTGTTCCCAAGGCAATGTTCCCCTTCTCGCAATTCATCATCATCATCGGCACTACAACCGGGATCCGGTCTTGGCCTTATTTAACAAGTATGAAGCTTGTTAAATTTTCCATAATAATTTGTTTTTCTGGGCAAGGTTATTAGCCTTGCGCCAGCTTCTCGCAATTACATCGTGATTATTTTTCATATTCCGACGTAAAGGAATTACCCAAGCCTCTAAACGGGGTCAGGCGATCTATTCTTTGGTTTGGCTTTTCGTTGCAAGCGAAACCAAATCACTTCCCTAATGCAAGCTGCTCTCCCTTGCAATTTTCCCATTCTCTCTGGCTTCATTGACTGCTGAGTCACTTCGCGAGAGTGTATTCACATTTAGTGGGCAGAGAAATGAAAAATGGAAAGTGAGTGCAATCGGGAATGGGCGATCGGTGTAAAAGGGCGCGAATGGGCAAAAGAAACAGAAGTAGTCTGACAAAACCAGTTCGGGGTGGGCGGAATTTAAGAAAGTGGTTGACAAAAATTGTTTATATCAAGAAATAAAACAACATTAAACAATTTGAATTAGCTTAAAAGCAACCAGCAGCAAAAGAAGACTTCTGCATTTGGATATACATCATCACCATCATCATCTTCATCGGCACTACAACCGGGATCCCGTCTTGGCCTTATTTAGCATGTTTCGAGGCTTGTTAAACTTCCATAATAATTTATTTTTACGGGCGAGGTAATTAGCATTGGGCCTAATTTGTATATACAGTGAAATAAAATAGCATTGAACAATTTGAATGAACTTAAGAGCAGCCAGCAACAAAACAAGACTTCTGTATTTGTATATACATCATCATCATTATCATCGGCACAACAACCGGGATCCGGTCTTGGCCATATTTAGCATGTCTCGAGGCTTGTTAAACTTCCATAATAATTTATTTTTATGGGCGAGGTAATTAGCCTTGCGCCTAATTTGTATATACAGTGAAATAAAATAACATTAAACAATTTGAATTAACTTAAAAGCAACCACCAACAAAAGTAGTCTTCTAAATTTGAATATATAGTGATATAAAGACAAAAACAACAAAGTGGCGTGTCTTTTAATGGTTTTTTATGTGCCAAAGGAATTCATGTATAGGATCGTCGCAACGTGGGATACACAGCGGCTCAAAACCCCCCTTTGAGCTAAGCCCGTGGGCACCACTGTGGGTACCCCAATTTAATGACTACATCTTTTCATGTGCAATCATCAATTTTGACCCTGGAAGTCGATTCGTAGTGAGCAAAACAATAACCTCCTTCGTCCAGAAAAGAGTCCGGTTCTGGAACTGCGGCAGCCCGACCAAAGAGAAGAAGTCTAAAATTGCAACACTCTCACACACAGGCGGAGGCATGGCTGAATTTGCGTGGAGTCAACGCGACACTACGTGGGTCTCGTTCTCGCGTAGAACGAAAACCGACGTGGAATTTTTCATATCATACAGTAGGAGGATGCCCCTTAGGTAACGAACAGGTTCAGGATAGGAGCAAACTATCTTGCGTCCTGTGCAAAAATACAGGTCACCCGGCCAACTTTAGAGGGTGTCCGAAATTCCAACAACTAAAAGCCAAGTTGGAATTAAAGAAAAAACAACTTGAAGAAGAGAAAAGAATGAAGGTTCGTTCTTATAATAACTTCGTTGCACCTGGTGTATCATTCGCTCAAATTGCAGGCAGTCCATTAAATTCAAACTTCGCGGCACAGTGAGGTAATGTCACAAAATCTTCCGCACCTAGCATATCATTTTCTCAAATGGCTAGTAATCCAATTAATACAATGGCGGCGGGACTTTCACGCAACGTCAAAAAAGCGCCCGCTCCAAAGGCAAATTCAGACATAAGAGCAATCCTGTTAGCCATATAAGGACAGATTGCTGGATTTGAAGAAAAAAACTGACTGAACAAGCGGCCCGAATAGATACTATTTATTCGTCCTTGTTCTCAGATAACCCAACATACCACAATAAACTATCCAACTAATTTAACACTAAAAATTATTGCTGTGAATGTGAATTCACTAATCCACGTGGAAAGAAGGGATAATCTCGGGAACCTGCTTGAAGCCGAATGTCCCGATGTGCTTCTAGCTAGCGAAACCAAGCTAAACCAGAGGCACAAATTGGGTTACAAAAACTATAAAGTCTATAAAGTATTAGACGAGATCGTCCGCACGCCACACAAGGAGGTGGAGTTGCTGTCCTAATTAAGAAAGGCATTCACCACAAGGTCGTTTACAGCACAGATGTACACAAATTTCAGCTGCTGGAAGCTTGCATTATAGATATACCTTTGAAAAGTCAAAGGCATCTATACGTGGTATCCGTGTATGCACCTGAAGCTCCTCAGGGTTCGCAATTTATCAACGAACTGGATACCCCTTTTCGTAATCTCAAGTTAGACTCGGAAAACAATTATTTTGTTCTGGCGAGAGATTTCAACTCCAAACACCGTGCTTGGGGTGATATCACGCCGAACCCAAGAGGTAATGCACTATTCAACTGGTGGGAAGTAAATGCAACAGAATATAAACTAGAATTGTACGCTACAAGTACACCATCTTATCCAAGAGGAAACTCCTTTCTGGACTTACTTATGATGGACGAGAGACTACAATTATTAGGCACGAACCTAAATACTCGAAATTGCCTTCGCACAATCGGGTATGATAGTTACCATTACGGCCTCGGCGCCGTTTTACAAGTTCCAAACGAACATGCAATACTTGAGCAGTACGGCCAGATACATTCGTTCGTTTTCCGAAAAGCACATTGGTCGCGCTTTGATCGCATAATAAAAAGAGAACTACTGTGGCGGTTCTGTCGAACGCCACTACTTACCTGCTCATTTTCCAACAGGTAACCATTTCCACGCGCGTCCGACTTCATAAAAAGCGTGTACTTACCTGCCTTAGTCATACCATAACCACAGAAAAACCTGTGAAAAATAATGTCTGCTGATATGAAAAATACATCAGCAACAACGGACATTCACCACAAGGGCATAGTCGTGCGAAACGCACCACGTTCCTAAAAGGCAAATCCGGTTGCATCTACAGCAATCAACATTGCCCAACAAGTATCAAAGAAATACCTCCTAATGTGTCTACCACATACCACAGGAGATATTTCTTCCTTTTTGTTTTCGTCCTTACCCACATCGATCGACCACCCGATCGACAAGCGAGTTTGTTGGCAGCAGCGAGATGCCCCTGAAACACAACTCGTTACAACATCGTGTGGCCGACATGATTGCTTGACGTTGTCCATGCACACAAGACGAAAGCATTTTCCGTACACACGTGCATGGCGATTCATACCAGAGGACGCCGGCAACGCGCGCCCGATCAGCGTGAATGTTCCACACAGTGCTGGTCGAATAAACATATCCTTTTATGGAAATGTAATGTACACAATCGGCAATAATGCTTTATGCACGCATTGATCGTGTAAACACTTCAACCCCTTTCCAGGTTGACTTGCCCCAGCTGCGAATGTGCTTATTTTTGTTTAACCTCAAGTCTATAGTTCGCATGCTGGGCGACACACACGATGAGCACGCAAAAAGGATCATCGTGTGTGTGTTTCAACCCTTCTTTGGTAGGACAAATTCAGAAAGGGTAAATTAGCAAATATGGTCATCGAGGCGATAGTGGAATACGTGGTATTCTATCGCTTCGATGAACTTATTTAATCGCGATTTGGATTCCGTGAGGGTAGGTACCCTCACGTTAAAATACACATCTCTCGTGGGGCGTCCCAAGAGATTCGGGTCTTCTGTAAACTGTCAGTGAGTTCAAACGTGACCAGAGCTACATTATTCGAAGTTATCATTCGTTTTTCCTTTGACTATTTTGTATACAGTGATAAATTGTGTTAAGTTATTTATCTTATTAATCAGAACCAATGTCCTTTGACTATCTTGAATACTGTGCTTAAGTTTTAAACTACTTTAATTAAATATAATCTCTGTGTGAACAATTGCAAAGTTATTAACTGAATGTAAATACATTTGAATACTGTGTTGAAGTTGCGAACTACCTTAATCAAAGAATATAATCTCTGTGTGAACTATTGCAAAGCTGTTAACTAAACATAAATGAATTTGTACCTTTTGCTTAAGTTGTGAACTTTATTACGTGTAACCACTGTATCCTGAATAAAAGCTAAAAAAGAATTGGAGTCGTTTGTTTAATCTAATTGTGACGTGCGGGGACCGACTACAGTGTTCTTAGTTCCTGCGCCCGTGATCCAAGACTAGGAAAGTTGGGGAAGCCATAGTGAACTTGTGCCCCTGTGACACACAACTGCACAACAGTCTACGCCACGCACCACCCACACTACCCTCCAATGGCGTAGATCATCCGACTAATAGAAACCTTCGAAATGAGGAAATAGACCATTATCTCTCAACGATGGACAACATTGTCAGGAAAACAATGCACCGTTCCATTCCAGATGCGGCGCACATGGAGGAGAACTTTAATAGATACAGAAACTCAACTATTGATGCCCTGTATAGACAAAAAAGCGCTCTGCTCTACAGACAGTTCAGCGATCATTATAGCCAAGAAATAAAGACAATTAAGTCATTGATTAAAAACGTTCAAAAGCTGATCCGTGACAACTACAGATCAGTAATTAATGAAGAATGGAAACACAAAATTCTCTCCATTGAAGCCAGTGGTAGGTATATTTTCCGCAAATAAATAAAGTTTTTAGAAGAAAATATCATAATGACATTCCCTGCCTTCGAGTCCCGAGGACTCCCGAGAATTGCCAAATATTGCTGAACGCAGGACTCACCCCGGAATACATCAACTCCAACGAAGAACTAATAGTAGTCGAGGATCCACAAGAGAAAGCGAACTCTATTGGCGCCTGTTTCGAGGCAGTACACAAAGTGAATGAATCCATTCATTCTAACCTCGATATCGAAAACAGAGCTATCCAAAAACATATTTCGCTGCACAATGAACGGCAAAGTTGGCATTCCGAAAACAAAAGTTTCACCATCTTCAGTGAAAACAATAGAGCGGATGCGCCGCTTAGAAATTTGCACACAAATATATTTGTAAACATGAATGAACTCATGGACATCCTTAGATCCATTAAAAACAAGAAATCCCCTGGAGTAGATGGTATTCCGAATACTCTTCTTAATCATTTGCCTCCGGATGTGGTGAAAATGCACACTACCTTGTTCAGTAACGCTCTAAATAATGCATACTTTCCAAGACATTGGAAAATAGCAGTAGTCCATCCCATCCCCAAAAAGGGTAAGGACAGGAGCAATCCCGCTAACCTTCGCTCGATTAGTCTGCTTCCAAACATTAGCAAAATATTCGAGAAAATCATAAATAAGGCATTGATAAACTGATGTGATGAAAACGACATCATTCCGAACAACCAGTTTGGCTTTAGAGCGGGGCACGACACGGTTCATGCAGCTACAAAACTTGTTTCCGATATACAGTGGAACAAGGCAAAACGACAATGCACAGGTGTATGTTTGGTTGACTTTGAAAAGGCATTCGATACCGTATGTTTAGAAGGACTTCTATATAAGCTATCACATCTAGGTTTGCCCGAATATCTGTTATACATCATTTACGATATGATAATGGATAAGCAGTTTGTGGTAAAATGTGGGGACAAAATCTCCAATAAAACTTTCTATATTAAAAATGGGTTACAGCAGGGAGCCGTGAATTCTCTCATTCTCTTCAATATTTATACTAGTGTTGTATTCCAGAATACTACCCTTATTCGCTTTAACACTAATCTCATGTCCTTTCTAACACAGCCTTTAAAACTACATCCTCACATATCTTACATTCTCATGTAATACAATTCATAAATAAACAGACACAATATTCTATATCCAGTCACTTACAGCACATTTAAAAACATGCCCCTTTTCATAACAAGCACATTTTTCATTTCAAAACATAGCCACTTTGATTTTCGTTCAAAGTTTATTCAAAATTTTAAGTCACAGAGACTTCTGGATTGTTTTGTTCATTTTATACGACACAGTTAGTTGGAACAAAATGTTCTATAAAAACAGGAAAATTTATATTGCAAAAGTAGTTCAGAAGAGAGCTCAGCTTGAGATAGTTGAGTTCAATAAAATAAAAATAAAACAAATAATTATTTAAATAAAGAAAACTTTAATTATTATAATAATCACATAAATGATTTGTTGGAGACAACGGATAACAAAGTGTTCAGTTTTGCGGATGATAGTACGCTTGTTTCCTCCTTTTCGAGTGATCGGCCGATTGGTGCATCAACGTCGCACCAGCTGAGATGTAGACAGATTGACTCTCTGAACCAGGATCTAGATAAAGTCCTGCAGTGGGGAAAGGCCAATCTTGTCGACTTCAACGCAACGAAGACCCAGTATACAACATTCACAAAGAGAACTGGATCATCGGTTCCACAGCTGATGATGAATGGCCGGGCCCTCGAGGCTGGGGAAAGTTTGAGATTGCTCGGCGTCACGGTCTGTGGGAATGTATCATGGCATAAACACGTATCGGGTATCGCCAGATCAGCCTCAGGAAAACTGAGTTATCTTTTTAGAGCCAAGAAATATTTTACTCCGGCCCAACTTCTTCTCCTATATAAATCTCAAATTAGACCTGCGCTCGAATATTGCTCTCATGTTTGGAGCTCGGCTCCTAAACATACCCTCGACCTACTTGAGAGCGTACAAAGACGAGCGATCCGCCTGATCGGGGACTCGGCGCTGACGTCGGGACTACGGTCGCTATCACATCGAAGACGCGTGGCCGACCTCTGTCTGTTCTACAGATATTATCACGGGTGCTGTTCTTCGGAGATTCGTAGTATTGTTCCACGCAATTCGGTCTATATGCGCTCCACAAGACAATCCGACGGATCGCACCCGTTTGTGGTTCATCTCCCGACAGCGCGAACATCCCTGTATCAGAACTCGTTCCGTTACAGAGCGGGGAAGCTGTGGAACTCCCTTCCCACGCGAGTGTTCCCGGAACGTTACAACCTGCAACTGTTCAAAAAGAACTGCAACAGTTATTTGATGGCATCTCGGGGCGCCCACTCGGCGCTATAGGTTCGCCTCTCCCGAGAGAAATCTAATAAAAAAAAAAAAAAAAAAAAAAACCCCACGCTCTTCCCTCGAAAGAGGAAGCACGGCGCTGGAGACGTAACACTAGTGATCTAGTTGGGTCTCTAAATCATGCTATTGCATATGCCGACGATATTGTAGTGTACAAATAAAAAAAAAACGATACCATTAACAGACTTCTTCAAGACGACTTCAATAAAATCAAACGCTTTTGTGACGATTGGAAATTGAAAATTAACTTCCAAAAAACAGAAACCATCCTTTTCAGAACACCTCTTTCTGCAGCTTCAAGAGATACAAGGAATAATTGGAAACACTTTTCCATTGTAGGAAGCAATAATCTTCCGCTGCAAACGAAAACTGTGGTCAGGTACCTCGGTATTTGGTTGGGTCAATACATATACTTTGATAAGCACATAGCAGCTGCCCTCTCCACAGGTAAAAGTGCATATGCAATGACAAGAAGTCTGTTCCGAAATAGTCTCCTAGATCACAAAGTTAAAATACTTTCGTACTCAGCATTTATTCGTCCAATATTAGTGTATGGTTGCCCGGTATGGTTTAACGTTTCACCATCCTACATGGAAAAGTTTCGCATGTTCGAGAGGCAGTGCTTGCGTTCCTGCCTCGGATTACATAGAACACCTGAGTCTCATACAAATTCTATCCTAATAAGACACTGTATGACAAATCAGGACTGAATAGGATAGACAATTTCATTATCAAAACTATTCGTGGTCACACTGCAAGTGCAATGTGCAGCGAAAATAATCTTATCTCGGGAGCATACTACCCCAATGACATGTACCTGGAGAATACACTCCAAAATGGGTTTATCCCACCTGAAGCGTTCCCTCTCTGGGATAGAAAAGGTCTTATCCAAAACAAGCACGGAGTCCCTATTATTTACCACGCTTTTCGTGGTGCCAGGGACAAACGGATTCTTTATAACAGTGATATATCAAATGCTGCAGTTCACTTGCGCTTTACCATAGCAAGAGGCGATCGAGATAAATCTATAAATTACCGAACCCATCCCAACTGGTGGTGGATTGACAGTGAAGAAAGGATTTAATATCCCCAAATATAGTAAGATCTTCAGACGCTACGCCTTCCCTGCCCATTCCTCATTTCCTTTTTCATATTTATTTATTCTTCCTCTTCATTTCCATTTTTCATTTAGATTCCTTTTCGTTTTAAAATTTCTTTATGTTAACATTTTTGTTAATATGTTTGTTATTATTTTTTTTGTAAACTTTTTTACGTTATATTATTATTAAAAAAAAAAAAAATAAATAAATAAATAAATACAGAGAGAGAACTTCTTCTTCTAAAATATTCGGGTAATAGGAGATATATAAAAATATAAAAATATAAAAATATTATTCTTGCGGATTCGCCCTGGACACAACCGGCGAATTCGCAATTGAATGCTACCTGTAGCACCACCCTAACCAATGTCAGCAATCAGCTGACATTTTAAATGAAATTCGGTTGGTTGTCGAACGCCAACCATTTTTCTGACCTTCCTTCTGCGTTAATCTGTTCAAACGACACGGTTCGTATTTTAATCAAAGGAAATGAAGCCCATCAAAATATTAAAGAATATTTTTATTATTACAAACCAAGCCAAATTGCTGTTTCTTCTGTGTGGGAAAGTTATTATTGGAAGGTGTCTGCCACAATTCAGGAAATCAAATCAAATCACACGGAAATGTCGGTACCAAGCTACATTGGCAGAAAACCTCATGGCGACCCAGTTCGCATCCCAGGAACGGATGTCCTGTGCTTATCTCAATCTCGAAAAGAGAGGTCCGCCAACGTTGCTCGCGGTGGAACTACACCAGCAGGAGCTCCAGAGCGAATGGGAAGACATCATACGGACCCATGAGGAGATAAAATGCCTGGCCACTCCAAAGATGACCCGCGGCCACCGCTACTTCGTGGACAGATTCATCAATCAGGCCGAGGAGATAATTCTGGACGAGGTCACCAAGTTTATTGAGGCAAAGAACGCTCTCAACGTCGACCATCCGACTGCATCCAAGACTGCGACGGACACCGTTAGTCAACCACCAAGTCGTTTGCCGCCAATGACGTCACAACCACCTTGGTGGCCAGGAACTCCATCAACACCTGGCCGAATGCCAAGTGACCATCCATCCAGCTTACCATCACGAATGATGCCACCGGAACACACAACTCATATGGACAACAAAGGTGTGACGACAGACACCGAAAAGCCAGCCAAGTCAGGTGCTGCCAAAGTGAAAGAACTGAAAACTGTAGCAGCACCCATCGCTGACACTACACTACAAAGGAAGGCACCACCAGCTGCCAGTGCACCAGCACCAACGAAGAAAGATGACAAGAAATCCGATTCACCACAAGAAGGAAAGAAGCCTGCTTCAGAGAAACCCGCCGATCAAGGCAATGATATCAAATCAACGAGACTGCTCGAGGCTCAGCTTGTGCTCGACCCAGTCTCCTCAGTTAAGACAAACAGCGCTGATCAAGGCAATAGAAAACTACAGAGGCTGCTCGAAGCCCAGTTTGCGCTCGACCCAATCTCCCCAACTACTGTGGACCACGCCGATCAACTCGACATTAGCGAATTGGCCTCAGTGCAGTTGCCAGAAGTCGCCATCAACCAAGCGGTTAAGGAACCGCACACACTCCCAGTGAAGAAGCACCAGCAGGCCCATCACCTGGCCGTTCTTCGTGGGTTGCGAACTTACAACTCCGACCCAGAGGAACTGGTCCACCTTGAACCAATGCATTTCACGAAGACGCCATCAACTGTCCCAGCAACAGTAGCCACGCCCAATGTCAGCAGTGACCATGACCAAGCACAGAGTCCGTTTAATAGTCAGTCTCATCAGCAACATCCATTGCAACAGCAACAACTACAGAAGCATCAGCAGCAACCTTCAGCAGGAACTGGCCGAGGAGTAGGCCAAACGCACTTTCCATTCACCAACCAATCGGTGATGTCGATCGACCCAACCAGTTGTAATTCGCTGTGTTACTCTGATGGAAATCTTTCATCAAGCAATAGTTTCGCGGCAACTTCCAGTAATAAAAGCAACCAAACCGAGACACCGGGTGGCCAACCTCCGGCCAATGACAATCATCAAGTAGGAACCCTACCATATGTAGATTCCCCAATAGGGATAGGAGAGCACAATGCCCCGTTTGCCCCCCCCCCCCCCCCCTATCATTCAAGAATCAACCAGCACGCCTCCCAGTAACCAAGAAGAGACGGTACTTTACTCAGCCCAGTGGGCACTGGGTCCGCACCTGTCATTCCGGACGGTGCCATGGAAGAAGCCACATCAAACTCAACGTTGCGGCCTCACATGCCAAAGGCTGCATCCCATCAGTAAGTCTCGATTCAGTACTTTCGACCACCAGCCATTACGTGGCCATTGACCGTGGGTTGCGAATTTACAACTCCAACCCAGATCAAATGGTCAGTTCTGCGGCCAAAGGTACCGAACACCGACGACGGAACTCTTGTCGTCACCAATCTTTCGACCATGACCAGTTCAGGGCGGACGGCTCTCTCCAGGCATCCGCATCACTAGAAGTCCACGGCCCTGGGCCTCCGGCCCCTGGAACAAACGGATTCGCCAATGATTGGCGAATGCATCCGCAAGCAGTCACCACCAAGTCAGCGGAAAAGGAGCCACACCATTCCCAAGTCAGTGAGTATCAACAGGCCGCTGACCGAGACCGAGACACCATCGTGTTCCTGACGGAAGCACCCAGCCCACAACACAACAAGAACCCGGTGGTAGTGGAAGGTGTGTTCAACGCTTGTTTAAACATACAATTATTGTACGCCGAAAGGCATTACACAAAATTTTATCGTGTAATTTAGAGTGCTCGTGTAGAGCCAGTAAATTATTTTAAGAATAAGAAAAGATTGTAAAATAGGATTTAGCATTTTAGTCCTAAGTCAACATTTGTTAAATTATTGTACAATAAATGCGTTATTCAACAACAACAACAACCGATCTGGGATACCAGAGGAACGGAATAGTCTTGATGTCGGGCGCCCAACACGAACATTTTTGACAACCGCGCCTCTTCGGTTTGATTCTTGCGACTGGTTAAGGGTGGTTTAATATACGCATCAAACCAATCGCGACATCTACTAGTGGTACGAGTACAGAACAATACGCCTTTAATATTGAATATTGTCCGGATTTTTATGGGGCTCCAAATTTTAAAACTGATGAAGAAGGAATAAAGCCACAAGACATACGACACAAACCCAACTGGTATTTGTTAAATAAATATGTCGAACCACATTTTTCATTTTTCATTTGTGTACGATGTTGTGGAACCGGGAATTAATTTTAGGAGGTTTTATTCATCCCTCGCTGATTTTTCCATCAGTTTGTCTTTAACCTTTCGGACTTTACTGTCCTCTCCACCCTTACTCCCTTTTTATCAATCCTACAATTGCCAATGTTCTCTTTTGATTTTTAACCAACCGCTGTCTCCTTTTTTCTTCTTTTTCCCAGTTGTCCGTCTGTCATGATGTTATCCTATTCGTCTTAGCTAGTTAAATGAGAAAACAGTCTATGGCCATCAGAAATATACAAAATGGAATTGAAATGGATTAAACGTTGACAACAATGAAAATACATTTTTTCACACCTCTATGAACTAAATCATATCCACCTTACCATGGAAATGCCACATAAATCCAGCCTTAAATTGAGCTTGTTTTCTTAAAAACTAAACTATTAACCAAAACGTTTGCAACTCTGATGAATTTCTCCCCCCATTGTTGAGTCAGCTTAGAAAATCATCAAGGAGTTTTAACTTCACACAAGCCCACCCACTGGGAACCCTCACAAATCGACTTAACCTCAGTACATAAGCTGGAAAACCTCTGCTGTTTAACAATTTATTAAGTTTTTGTGTTACCACAAATATCCCAAAAAGCAACCATGCTCCTTTGTGGATCGTTGTGGAACCGCAAAGGTGTCCCTGATTAGCGCGACAACCCGAAAATAATATCTCCAGCACGAAAACATCTCGCCATCACATTGTCCTAATAGAACAAAACAAATAATACAAAAAGGAAAATGTATTTCCATCTCAACGGTGAATGTTTAAGATTCAAAAAGGTCCACTCCAAGTCGTCCTTACAAGTACAGTCAATAGTCGAAACCGTAGCTGTGCTTACAGCCCCGGCAAGGGCAGCTGGGTAACGTGAGAGAAGAGACATCAAACATTTTTGAACAGCAGAGCCTACGGCAGAGATTTATAGAAGTCCTTACGGGCTTTAGCAGTTGTGGTCACCAATGCAAGTTGATAAAACGACAACAACATAAAAAGGAAATTTAAGGCCCGTAATGAAAATCGAGTTCTTTAAAGAGGCAACGTTATATTGATCCGAGATCAGGATGGCACTCACCTTCTTGCGCCACCTGATGCATCGGTGCCTTGGTTTTAAACTTTTCAACGCATGTATTTAGAGATAAATAATGATATTGATAAAAAGTGAAGGTCTGCATTTACTTTTCAATACACACGGGAAGACATTTTCAATTTATTATGAATGAGTTGTATAGTCGACTTTGGAAATAGGATTTGCGGACGTCCCGTCAAAATCAATTTTGTAAGACGTCTTCCATCTATAAAACGTATAATTTAATAAACATACGAATATGGCGTCGGGGGATCGAACCCACGAAGAAGTTGGTGAAAAGCGGAACACTAACTACGTAGACTGACAACCGCGAATGGGAGATGAGGCATTGTTATCGACTCCTATTTATTTCTGAGATGTATGTTATGCTATGACGACTAATGTTTCGATTTTCCTTCTGGTGCTGTTCTTCACTATGGTTTGCATATTCATGTCACCACAAGACTACTTTGTATAGCACTCATTAATATTTATAGAACTTTAAACCGTCTAGACAGATACTTGTCTTGGAAAACCTTGAGTCATGCGAAAGATAGTACCTTGATCAAAAAGTTCCAAGAACTACCATTGTGTAGAGCTGTCAGTCACCCGAACTGAAGTTTGTTTATATTGTTAGGTTGACACATTCAGCGTCGTAGCTTGACATTTGAAAAAGTTACTCCGTCTTAAGCACATTTGCGGGTCGTTTCGATTGTCGTACAATTTTGAAAAATGTTTTAACAAATTAAAAAAATGAAATTCAATTTGCAAGAAAGAGTTTTTATTAAATTTTACGTTAAGGACACATAGAATGGTGCGAAGATCTTGGAAAAGTGTTTCAGCTACGATACTCTAACAGTCGTCTACCAATGGCACGAACGCTTCAGAAGCGGTCGTGAATCCGTCAAGGAAGACGAGCGCAATGACAGACCGTCAAGATCGAAAGCCGACGAAAATATCGATTAATAGTAAGAAATGTTGGCCAACAATCGCGATCAATTAGCAGAGAACTTGCACAGTCTCTAGGGATTCGTTTAAAATATTTGATTTGTGTTTCCGCAGTGTGGGTGCAACAACAAAGTTGGTGTCGAAAAGCCGGAATTTCTTGCAAAGCAGGGGCGGCGTTGACATCAGGAAAGATACGATTTCCAGGGCTGATCCAATTCAACATTCTTCAAACGACTGGTAGATTTATGGGAAGGACAGGGTCTCTAGACATCAGGCGATTGAGCCCAGACCGAAGAAAACACGGCATTTTCAATCAATCGCTCATGGCTTTCGTACATTACATTACGACGGTTTTGTGTCTCAAAAATTCTTACGTCAAGGTTAGACGGCGAACAAGGACCACTATTTTGGAGTTTCGAGACCGTTGCGATAAGCAATTCATCGAAAAGGACCGAATTATTGGACAAACAACTCGTGGATTGTACCATGATAACACACCATTAGACGATACCATCATTATCCGCGACTTTTCGACCAAGAACTAATCGAATACTCAAAAACCTACGGAGAATGTGTTTTACCAGCCAATAAAGGATAATAGAAAAATCGAAGCCGACTCTGATAGCCTTATCGAACACCGACTTTAAAGAGTGTTTGGAGGATTGGATCAAGCCCTAGCTTAAGTGCGTTGCGGCCAATTTAAAGGGGATCATAATAATCTACCAGAATAACCTTTAGCATTTTTTGAATAAATTCCAGGAAATTGTTATCCATGTGATATTAACAAATGGCGCAAGGCTAATAACCTTGCCTGGAAAAACAAATTATTATGGAAAATTTAACAAGCCTCAGACTTGAAGTGATCGGCGTGTGAATAACCACACCCTCGCTGGGATCTCGTACCAGCGATCTTCTCCCATTGGTCACTGGTCAAAGGAAAATTTCATTTCCTTTTCACCACACCCTAAACTCACCCCGAATGGAGTTTTGAAAAGTCAGTCGAGTTTGATACATGGTGGAGTGCGCACCCATTTCGAGTTTAGTCTTTCCGCGAGTGAAAAAGATTCGCCTTCATTACTAAATCCATAAGCCGTATCGTGAAAATACCAATGTTAATCCATTACTAAATCCATAAACAGTATCGTGAAAATACCAATGTTAACCTATTACTACGTCAATAAACGGTATCGTGAAAATACCAATGTTAACCTATTACTACGTCAATAAACGGTATCGTGAGCATACCAACGTAAACAAATAATGTTTTATTTTCTGTGTTTGGAACAGCGCATCACGCAGCAGGACAACCCAGTGCATCTGGGAGGATAATGACAAGTAAGTAAAAAGTGCATCTCCCCCGCGGAAATTCTAACTTGGCCCTAGGGAGCCGAAGACCAATCAAGTGGTTCAGGAATAAAGTCCCTCAATATCTGCTATACGAAAGCATACACGTTTATAGTTTACGGAGTTTCTTGGTGCAAGGATACATAAGACATAAAAGGAGAAAAGAAATTAAGAGTGCGTGGATAACTTGTGGTAAGTGTACTCATTCTAGCTGGTTCGTTAGGCGACGTAATCACACGTGAACTTGATAGGAACCTTAGTGAACCCGTGCCAATGCCGGCACATAACTAAGATAATTCCTACACATTCACTTAAGTAACCTTAAAAGATTGATCCTGCTGACAGACTATTCCGTGATGTTTTCACAGGTGTATGTCATTGGATTGTACTTTGTAGCACCTTTAGCTCATGAGACAGTATTGAATAAACACAATCACGATTTTATAGGTGTATGTCTTTGGACAATACTTTGTAGCACCTCTAGCTTATGAGACATTAATGAATAAACACCATTACTTGTGATGCCTTGATTTGGGTAGTACATATTAAAATGAGATCTTTTCATCTACAGAAATAAGGTAACCCTACATATTAGTGCAGTGGTAGTGCAGTAGTACAGTGAAGCTTATGGTTTTGACTTTTATAAAGGCGGGCCATTTTTTAACATAATTCGTATCCTTTAATTTGGATCACGTGTGTTCCTATTTTTTGTGATAATATTGTGTTACATGCATATATACCATCCCGTTGCCATTGGATTCTAAAAAACGAATATGCACCAGAAACTGCCTTTTCCCCTTTCCTTTCTTAATATCCAGTCAGACAAACCTGATATCCCCTTCGTTCATTTTCTAATTGATATACCTGTAGTGTAACAACATACGCACGACATGACCACAGACAATAATATCAAATACATTAATTGCCCGTGTCACATTTTAGAAATATCAAATAACCAGCATTCGTTATTGACCATAAAATCAAGGTCAACTCATTTAATTGCATAAACAAACGAAAAGCTCCGGTTACGAAGAAACGTTTCCGAGTTTATCGTAGCAAGCAATTAATGAATTAATTGGGTCAACTCTTAGCGTAGTTTTTGCATTGCACTCTTAATTGATTGTAAAGAATAAAATAGCTTAAGTAATCAATATCAGTATACGTGAAGTTACCTTTAAGAGAAGAATTGCATATTAAGCAATATGGATATAGAAATTGTAAATAATTCAACGAATGATTGGGAGTATAAACACCCCAACAATTTCGGAAATAAATTAATCATTAAGCAATCGTCTTTTTGATTCGAACACTGCGGCGCTTACGCCATCCTCTTTAAGCGAGCTGCGCTTTAAACAGCGACCATTAGGGAAACAGAATTTTTGTCCCCTTTGACTACTTATAGATACGGCACTAAAACGTGTGCATACAAGACCTAAACACCACTTGGCGATCCTTACCACCGCCACACGTTACATACGCAACTCCAAAAATGGTAATTACCTTGAAACAACACCTGCTAGCATATGCCCTATACCCCACCACCTTCAGGCTAATAATACTATTACATGCATGTATACCCATGCTCTAATATTGCATGCTATTTACTATACGCAAATCAAAAATTCTCATCTCCCATAACTTTGATGAGCATAATGTTACTTTGAGTAACAACTAAATTGCAATTCCCATGTTCTATCCTATTACATGCTTCAGTCGTTACCAACACGTCAAAGAGATAAGACGTATACCTGACAACAGGAGAAAGCAAAAGAAAAGAAAAAATAATAATAAATAAATAAATTCGTCGCGCGAGTGTAAGTGAACAAGTGTAGATTACACAGTGTGGCCGCCACTGAGAGCGGTTGTTTAAAAAATAAAAAATTATGGAAACAAACAAAGTGTTAAAGAGCTCGTCGCCTTTCATGAAAAGGGGCCAGGCAGACCTGAAAGCAATGACACGGAGCCGACTCGAGCGACAGCCGAGTATTATAACAAAGCGGCACAAGCCAAATTCAGACGGCGAAAAAAATGCAAAAGGAAAGAAAAACGAATACACAGGCGCAGGCAACCAATTCAACGAATTGGTTGACCTTGACCCAAGTGAAATCGAATTACCTGCTGAGGAAGAAAACAATATCACGGGTACTGTAACAGATCCGGCGGAATTAGAAAAACTCCTTGCGGATATTGACACAAAAAAAGAAAAACTCAATAAACAAAGAGAAGCAATCCTCAAATTAAAAGACCTGGTGCAGCAACAACAAAGCCAAGAAAATACAACAGGACAACGGGAAAATCAGGAACAACATCAGGAAGCAAACAAAAGGCAGCAAACAAAGGAGATGCAGAAGCAGCAAACAAACCAGCACATCGTAACCAACAAAAAGGAAAAGGCGCCGCCTATAATACTTACGTCCATGGAAACAAAGGACGTTATAAAATTAGGTCAAAACAAAAAAAATGAATAATTCTAAAATAAAATTAATGTGCGATGATATTGAAGGTTATCGCAAAGTAATGACTGCTTTGGGTAGGACAAAAAGCGAGTACTATACGTACACCCCGAAATCGGAGAAAATAATCTCCATGCTCCTAAAAGGCGTTGATCCATGTTTTTCCCCTGAGGAGGTATTGGAGGAATTAAAAAATGTCGAAAGCGAGAATTTAAAATTTACAGGTATGAAACCCTTCTCTACCGCCAACTCCAGAAAACGCAATTGCAAATTGCCTTTCTTTATTGTATCACTGAGTCCCAACAGTAAAGTTGATGCTCTCCGAAACATCAAACACCTCAACCACCAAACAATAAGTTGGGAAAAATTAGAAAAATCGATCGCGTATTGCAGTGTATGCGTTGTCAACGCTTCGGGCACGCGGCATCAAACGGCCACATGCAATTCAGGTGCGTAAAGTGCCTCTCCGATCATATCATTGGTGAATGTCCCTTGGGCAAGGAACAGCTTCCAGATAGGAAAACTGTCCTGTGCCCTCTGTAAAAATACAGGTCACACTGCTAATTTTAAAGGATGTCCTAAATTTCAACAAATGAAATTAAAATTGGAATCCAAAAAGAAACAAGTTGAAGAAGAGAAAAAAATGAAAACTCGTTCTTACAACAATTTCGTGGCTCCTTGTGTGTCATATGCACAAATGACCGGTGCTCCTAAGCAACCAGCATCCATGGAACATACAGTAATGGGAAAATGCCCGCACGAGAGGCACATTCAGAAATAATAACAATGTTATTAACCATGCAAGGACAATTTGCCGTATTTCAAAGAACACTGACTGAACAAAGAGCACGAATAGATACTCTCTATTCAACCCTGTTCTCAAATAACTCTCCACATCAAAATCTTCAACCCTCCGTCTGAACTTAACCTAAAAATTATAGCTGTGAATGTAAATTCACTAATCCACATCGAAAGAAGGGATAATTTAGGCAATCTGCTCCAAGTCGAATGCCCAGATGTGCTCTTGGCTAGCGAAACTAAGCTAAACCAAGGGCACAAAATGGGCTACAAAAATTATAACATAATTAGACGAGATCGACCACACTCTACTCGAGGGGGTGGGGTCGCTACCTTAGTTAAGAAAGGCCTTCACCATAAGGTCGTTTACAGCACGGAAGTACACAAATTCCAGGTGCTAGAGGCATGCATTATAGACATTCCGCTAAAAAGTCAAAGGCATCTATATATAGTCGCTGCTTACGCTCCTGAATCTGTTCAAGGTACCCAATTTATCAGTGAAATCGAAACGCTTTTCCGAAGTCTCAAGTTAGATTTGGAAAACAATTACTTTTTAATGGCAGGTGATTTTAACGCCAAGCACAGTGCCTGGGGAAATCTGACCTCGAAAACCAGAGGCAATGTCTTGTTTGATTGGTGGCAAACAAATGGGATCCAGCATAAACTAGAATTGTACGCTACAAGTACACCGTCTTATCCAAGAGGTAACTCCTTCCTGGATTTACTTATGACAGATGATCGAATTCAGTTACCAGACACCGAGGTAGCTACTCGAAATTGTCTTCGCACAATTGAGTACGATAGCGATCACTACGGACTTGGAGCCGTAATACACGTGCCAAACGAGTACCATGTACTTGAGCAGTACGACCAGGTACACTCTTTCGATTTCCGAAAAGCACATTGGTCGCGTTTCGATCGCATAGTAAAAAGAGAAATACGCAACATTGGCATAGACCCACCGACTGATAGAAACCTCCGTAATGATAAAATCGATCATTACCTCCTAACTATGAACGATATTGTTACTAACACAATGAATCGTTCCATCCCCAAAGCAGCTCATATGGATGGCTATACCCACCGATACAGAAATGCAACTATCGATGCTTTGTATAGGCAAAAGAGCACCCTGCTCTCAAAGCTGAAATTGTGCTATAGGCAGTTCAGTGACCCAAATAGCAATGAAATCAAAACAATCAAGTCCTTGATTAAAAATCTTCAAAAACTGATCCGGGATAATTACCGAGCAGTAATAAATGAGGAGTGGAGCAACAGAATTCGAACTGTCCAAGCAAACGGACCGAACATGTTTTCACAAATCAAGAAAATATGTCGAAGAAAAGATCACAATGACATTCCCTGTCTCCGAATTCCACGGACTCCCGAGAATTGTCACATAATGCTGAACGCAGGACTCACCTTAGAGCACATCAACTCCAATGATGAAGTAATAGTAGTCGAAGATCCGCAAAAGAAAGCGAATTCAATTGGAGCCTGTTTCGAAGCAGTGTACAGAGTTAACGAATCAGTTCATGCGAACACTGAAATTGAAAGCAATGCCCGTCAAAGACATTGTTCGCTGCGCAATCAACTTCACAACTGGCGATCCGAAAACCATAGTTTCATCACATTCGGCGAAAATAATAGGGCGGATTCTCCCGTCAGAAATCAAAATACAAATATGTTTGTGCGCACGGATGAACTTAGAAACATACTTAGCCCAATAAAAAATAAGAAATCATCTGGAATAGATAGCATTCCAAATGTGGTTCTAAGGCATTTGCCTTGCGAAGCAGTGAACATATACACTACTTTGTTTAACAACGCTCTAAACAATGCACACTATCCAACCCATTGGAAGACTGCAGTAGTCTACCCTATCCCCAAAAAGGGTAAGGAGAAGAGCAATCCAGCTAATCTGCGCTCGATCAGCCTGCTACCCAACATCAGCAAGGTATTCGAAAAAATTATAAACAAAGCACTGATAGGTTGGTGTGATGAAAACGATATCATCCCCAACAACCAGTTTGGCTTTCGAGCGCGACATGATACAGTTCATGCAGCGACGAAACTTGTTTCCGATATACAGTGGAACAAGGCAAAGCGACAATGTACAGGCGCCCGCTTGGTTGACTTTGAAAAGGCTTTCGACACCGTATGGTTAGAAGGACTTGTCTATAAGTTAACAAACCTGGGTATGCCGCAATATCTGCTATACATTATTTATGATATGATAATGGACAAACATTTTGTGATAAAATGCGGGGACATACTCTCCAACTAGACCTTCCAAATTAAGAAATGGCTTACAGCAGGGAGCTGTGCATTCTTCCATTCTATTCAATATTTACACTAGTGATCTAGTGAGTTCTCTCGAAAACTCCATTGCGTACGCCGATGGAATAGTGGTGTACAGAACAGGAGGAAAAATAGACGACATCAATAGGCACCTCCAAGATGACTTCAACAAAATAAAACAATTTTGCGACGACTGGAAATTAAAGATTAATTTCCAGAAAACCGAGACTATCCTTTTCAGAACGCCCCTATCCAGGGCCTCGAGGGATACAAAATACAACTGGAAACACTTTTCTGTTGTAGGTAACAATAACCTTCCACTGCAAGTGAAAACTGTAGTTAGATACCTTGGTATCTGGCTAGACCAGTATTTATATTTTGACAAGCACGTAGCAGCGTCCCTCTCCGCAGCTAAAAGCGCATATTCTACGACAAGAAGTCCATTCCGGAGTACTCTTCTTGACCGCAGAGTTAAAATAATTTCGTACTCGGCATTCATCCGACCAGTTCTGATTTATGGCTGTCCAGTATGGTATAATATATCTCCACTTTATATGGAGAAGTTTCGTGTGTTCGAAGGGCAGTGTTTGCGTTCCTTTATAGAACACCAGAGTCGCAATACAAAAAATTCTATCCCAACAAAATCCTGTATAACAAATCAGGGTTAAATAGGATAAACAATTTCATAATTAAAATGATTCGTGGTCACACAGCGAGGGCAATGTGCAGTGACAATAATCTTATCGCGGGAGCATTCCATCCCAACGATATGTATCTGGAGAATACGCTCCAGAACGGTTTATCCCCTCAGAAGCGTTCCCTTTCTTGGATCAAAAAGGCCTTATCCAAGACGTGCATGGAGTCCCGATTATTTACCACGCTCTCCGTGGTGCCAGGAACAAACGAATTCTCCATGACAGTGATATCTCCAATGCCCCAGATCGCCCGCGTTTTAGCACGGCGATCAGTGAAAGAGATAAATCAGCCAAAGATCGAACATCTCCCAAAAAAAAATTGTAATAATAATGTATACATATAGATGTAAACGAGGAGTCCCTCTAATATATGACTTATTTCATATATATATATATATATATATATATATATATATATATATATATATATATAAGAAACAAAAAAAAAAAGATGTACGCCGAAAGGCATATATAAAAATCAAGTTGTAATGTGTAATTTAGAGAGCTGGCATAGAGCCAGTAAGTTAATTTAAGGACTGTGATTGTAGAAAAGGGTTTAACATTTACCCCTAATATTATACATGTAAAAAGAATTAGGAAAATAAATGTGGTTTAAAAACTAAAAAAAAACCTATTACATGCTTGTATACCCATATCCTAAGGTTGCATGATGTTGATATACGCAATCCTAAACTCCTAATAGCATATGCCTTCTGTTCTTATCACCTTGAATCGGTTGACACCTGGATCTGTTGCCCGAAATTTTCCCATAGCCTTGGGGTAAGCTACAGCTGGAGTAGGCGTAAGGTTGCCGTCTCAAGGTGAATGGCAACAATATTGCAAGGTTGCAATTCCCATCGTCATTAGCATAGCCTATGCCTAAACTGGCATCGAGTAACTGTCTCAAAGCGAACATGGGAAAAAATGTAAAATCAGATTTGATTTTGGCCATATAAAAAGGGGTTGTGTTAGAGACACAAAAGCACCCGTTAAGTGAACTGCTGGCGTCAAGGTTGGGCCTGAACCTATCTGTAATTAAGTAATAACAAAAAAGCAACCAAAAAACAAGTTACTGCAGCCACAGTCAACAAAAAAAACCTATATTTGGTGTTTTAATTTGGATGTGCACCCACAGTCTAACGCTATCCTTCGAGGAAGCAATTAAACGGGTAATCCATGGGCTAACCAGCCGGAAGTACCACTAACCTTCGAAGAAGCAATCCAATGGGCAATCCACAGGCTAACCAGACAGAAGCCACCTACCCGCTGGCTTAACAAAGTCAGTAGTCCCTACAAATATGTGTTGTATACAAATATACAACAATTGTAAGCGATGAAAGAAAAAACAAGCTGTGCTGATTGCCAATGCGAGGAATTTTCATCCATTTGGAATTCGTCTGCTATCACGTAATATAGGGTGGGCCATACATTTTTGCAAATGGCAACAGTTGTTTTCTTAAAAACCGTTAAGTGGAGGGGCGCGCGAGTGGCGGGGAATTGTTTATTACGTTGTTGTTGGAATTGTTTATACGTTTATTACGCTCCGCCACTCGCGCGCCTCTCCCTCTAACGGTTTTAAAGAAATCAAGTGTTGCCATTTGCAAAAATGTATGGCTCACCCTATATAAAGTTCCGCATTTATAAAACAATAATCATGACGACAATTTGATAGGGATCTGAGACATGAACGCTTACATAACAGGAAGAGAACAATTTCCAAGTCTGCGAGACCAAAATTTTAAGTAGTATCTTTGACGCTAAATATGATAAGCACACGGGACAATGGAGGCAACTACGCAATCGTGCGTTGCAAGAATTGTGGTATATGTCAAACCAACACTAGTGAGAACCATCAGGTCCCGATGAATAAGATGGGTCGGGCATGTAGCAAGAATGGACAACGAAAGTACAACCCGTAGAATTCTTGAAGACGGACCAACGGGAAAGAAATCGCTGGGGATACAGCAACAGAGATGGGAAGATAATGCAAAGCGTGACCTTGAATAAATTTAATCAGGTGGTGCAACGTGGAGGGAAAATGGATTTGTGTCCTAAAAATGAATTTCATCAAGCATGTGACATTCAAAAGGCCATCAGTCGCACAACATCTTGAAGTGAAGTAATGAAGTTAAAATCAAAGTCACTTATCAATACGGTATTGAATGTCTTCCGTCCAAATGGAAAAACTTTGTCTGTTCGAAAGAAAACGCCTCGGGAATTAGTTCAACTGCTCCAGGAGGCAATCAGAGTGATCCACTTAGAAAGATATGATGAAGTCAACGCAGAAAGATACGCGACGATTCGGAGAGAGACAATGAGACTCTTTAAATGCAAAAAACGCGCATGGGAGAAGACTCGGATTGAAAAAATCCTAGAAAATTCTAGAGCAAAGAATATCAGAGGTATGTGTGGTATTTGTCTCTAATGCGTCAGCACGTGCGCAGGTTAAGCGAAATATCACCGATGAATCCTTCACAACAATTATAAAAACGATAAATACACTTTGCGGTTTTTTTATTTAGTGGTTTCTTTATTTCGACTGGTGTCAATTGTTCATCATCATCATCATCATCATCATTATCGGCACTGCAACCGGGAGCCGGTCTTGGCCTTATTTAGCAAGTCCTGATGCTTGTTAAATTTTCGATAATGATTTGTTTTTCCGGGCAAGGTCATTAGTTTTGCGCCAGAGGCGGATGTCAATTGTTCACAACACTTAAATTGACATTACTGAAGGTAATGTTGCTAATGTACTTACTTTAGCTGATTACTTGTTACAGCTTCAGATCACTAATTTTCATTAATTTGCAATTACCGAAAGTTATTATATAATAATACTTTAACCAATTGTTCGTTCCTTGGTTCGGATTCGGATCACGACTTATTCACCAACTCGAAATCACCGAAGACAATAGCGACAAGACTCTATTGACTAGCAACCGCACTCCGACGTATACCAGTCGAGGGATGAAATTTAACTCCGTTGTAAAGGCGCGACCGTCCGCTATGGAGATTGACATCTGACTCCACGATGCAATTCACATCCATCAGATTCAATGGCCGCGAATTGCATCGATAGAGGAGGATTCTATGTGTCCGTATAGGACAAGTACGATGCCCTGCGATGAGGACGATGATCGGCGGACACCTGATTAAACAGACGTACGATCATCGGGGGCTGCGGCGATGTACCCATACATCGTTGATGATGTATGGCAGGGTTCGAAATAGATTTTTGTGTCAAAGTAAACAAAAGCGCTATTTCGCAGGACAAATGGTGGCACACATGATGTATATGATGTGCCTATGATACAATGGGTTCGTCATGGTATTTGCCTGAGATTCCTTGGAAACACCGATGCAGGCAATATCCAATCTAGCCGTATGGCTCCGGTGCACAAGGATGCAAATTATTTTGTTGACATAAGTCAACAGAAACTTCGTCGACGGCGGCAAAAGGTCAGGCTGGATGGCTATATGTTTGATTAATATACGAGTAAGTAAAGCACACAGTGATAAACGGTATGTTTCATTTAGATTTCAGACGGATCATCATAGGCATGGCATGGGTAAGATTGCCTAAACAATGCTCTTATCCATGCCCAAATTCATGATCGTTTGATAGCCGATAACGGGAAATTGTCGCAACTGTCGCGGACCTAAGGGTATAGGCGCGATATACAACTGTGACTATGGAAAGAATATCGGCTATAGCTATGTCAACAATACGCTGGCCAGCGTTTGTTTATCGTAATTGAATTGAAGGCTGGACCGATAGGAGATGAACTGGTTCATGGAATATGAACCAAGGAAATTCAGAATGTGTGGATGCCGTCGGGTAGGTTTTCCTTTCAGGTATGATGCTGCAGTGGAGCTTACACTGCCCCTAATTGCAGGTAAGTACTATAGGTTTGCATGGAAAGAGGAAGATGGTTAATTTAAAAGGATGGGCGGTTCTTTGGGAATGTATTAAAGAAGCGCCACATATGTGTGACGGCATAAATTCAATTAGAAATGGCTACCGAGGGAGAGCCAAAATAATTCGAGACGCAAACGGTACAGAAACAAGCAATATCGTGACCAGATGGAAGCATTACTTTGAAAACCTACTCAATGTACGCACCCATCAACCACAAATAAACGCACCAGACGTACATACAGCCGAGCCTCAGATTCCAGAGCCCTCTTTCAACGAAGTTCTAGACGCAATAAATTGATTGAAAAACAACAAGGTTCCCGGAGTCGACTGCATACCGGCAGAGCTTGTGAAGCCTGGAGGAGAGGCAATCGCTCGAAAGATCCACCAACTCATCAAAACAATATGGGATAAGGAAGTCACTCCGGAAGAATGAAAACCTCAACAGTCCTCCCCATTTTCAAAAATGGCGACAGATCTGACTGCGAAAATTACAGAGGAATATCATTGCTCCCAATCACATACAAAATATTAACAAATGTCATTCTGGCGAGAATCACACCATATGCAGAAGAAATACTGGGAGACTACCAATTCGGATTCCGTAGGAACCGGCCAACAAGCGACTAAATGTTCACAATAAGACAACTGCTGGAAAAGAAGTGGGAATACGTAGAGACGGTTCATCAACTGTTCGTTGACTTCAAAAAAGCCTACGACTCAGTCGCAAGGCAAAAACTCTACCATATTGTAGTTGAGCTCGGAATCCCGAAAAAATATGCTGCCCTCATTCAAATTTGCATGAACGAAAACAAAGGGCGAGTTAGAATAGAAAACCACTTCTCAGAACCATTTGAAATCCGGGACGGACTAAAACAGGGAGATGGTCTATCACCGTGTCTTTTTAACCTTGTGCTCAAGTATGTCATCAGAAAGGTACAAGACGACAACATGGCCGGATCATCCCTGAACGGGGTCACACAAGTGTTCGCATATGCGGATGAAATAGCCGTTCTGGGCGATAATCTAGAAACTGTAAGTAAAAACAGTGAAATCATCATGCAAGCGGCAGAAGAGGTGGGCCTAGAAATAAATGAAGACAAAACAAAATACATGATTACGGCGAGAGCAGGTGGAACTCAGGGAACACATATAAACGTCAGAGGCAAGATATTTGAAAAAGTTAAAGAATTTAAATATCTGGCGACGATACTGACGGCCAGTAAGGAAATGTCGAAGGAAATTAACAGAAGACTACACTCCGGCAACGCTAGTTAGGACGCAGTCAGTAAACTGCTGAAATCCAAACTGCTATCACGTAACATAAAGCTCCGTGTCTATAAAACCATAATCATGCCGATTGTTCTATACGGATGCGAAACATGGGCTCTCACAAAGCGGGAAGAATACAAATTCCGCGTATTCGAGAATAAAGTTTTGAGGGGTATCTTTGGCGGTAAATATGACGAGGAGGCAGGACAATGGAGGAAACTCCATAACCACGAATTGGAAGAGCTATACCGCAAACCTACAATGGTGAGAGTAATCAAGTCGCGAAGATTAAGATGGGCCGAACACGTGGCGCGAATGGGCAACGATAGGGCCGTGCGTAGAATTCTTGACGGTAGACCAACGGGAAAGAGACCGATAAGACGGCCGCGACGGAGATGGGAGGACAATGTTAGGTTTGAACTTGAGGAGATCGGATCAGATGGTCGGTCGTGAAGGGAGAGTGCACAGGACAGGAAACGATGGCGGAGTCGAATCGGTGAGGTCATGAACTTCCGAGTTCCTACAGACCAATAAATAATAATAATAACTCTAGGAGGCAAGATGGTCGTTATTAGCCCAACTCAGCTATATGAAGGTAGTTTTATTACCCCATGGGTGAGTTCTTATTGCAGATATTATACAAATACTTCTTGCGTTTTAGACCCTTCTCTCCTTCGATTTCCCTAAATTCGCCTACCAAAAAACCTTTTCCAACATAAAACTGAAGAAAACATCCTTGCCAAGAACATTCCAATCTATAATAGAGGATATAGTAGAGGACCTTTAATAAAGGATAATAGAGCAAATAATAGAACATTTCTTGGATTCGTTCCGCAGCTTTGAAGTTCGACTAGAGAAGCTCCATATTTCACTTAGTACTTTAAGGGTACAGATACTGTCTCTATTCTCAAAAAACCGATTTTTTAGAATTCTTTTACGAAATTACAACATTTCAGAAATGCCATTGCAAAATTTCGAGTCGATTCGAAGTTGCATGAGATGGAGCATTTTTAAGCCAGCTCCATCTGACCGGCTCCTGTTCTTATTGAAAACTTTAGACGCCTTTATCTCTAAACGACATTTTCAAACCCGGTGGACATGATATCTCAAAAAACAATAGAAGACAAGATAAGATATTTTTATTTAGACAATTTTACACACTCCTCTTAAATAAGATTTAGCCGCAGGTGGACGAAGGATTTTTTTCAATGATTAGAACTTGTCAAATTTTAAAGAAAAAACGTGATTTTGAATTTGAAATTCTTTGAAATATTCAAAATTTAATTCTCTTTCAATCCAAAATGTAATTCCCTTCGTCCACTCCCGAGATAGAGCAATCCACTAATGGAATCTTTTTTGTTTTTTGATTTCAGATAACTCTGTCCCGAGTTGTCATATCCACGAAAAGTCACCCTTTTTAGAACTTGGGGAATAATTGTTAATATCTTTTACAACTATTAAGATTTTTTTAAAGAAACAAATAAGCAATTATCCTTCAAAAGATTATAGACACTATGCAATAATTTTTGAATAAATATATCCAACTGTTTTTTCCATAAACAAATCGAAGAAACGCTTCTTTTCGCCCTCACGACTGCATATGCCCCCTTAAATTAAACGCCTCCTTAACCTTTATATAAATATAAACTCAAATTTAGTTCTGTATTGTTTAGAAATTAATCATTTGTTTATTATCTTTCAGGTATCCCAGAGCACTCAGAGGTAAGTTCAAGAATTGTTGGAGGAAAAGGTCTCCCGTCTTGTTCAGGTACTTCAAGAGCACTTCCAAGGTAAAGGATGCTCAAAGTTGTAGAAGGGAGGTGTTTCTTGTTTCTTTTAATTAAACGTTTTGTTAAATTTCAACCATTTTGTCACCAATCAATGCTCAAACTACGTTCGTGAAAAAAAGTATAATCGATTTTAGTGAGTTGTGGATATTCAAGACGTGGTCTGCCCAAAAACCCCACTCTTACGCGTTTTAAATACTAATGAATACATTAGGAGTGGGAAGGCGAGTAATGCGTATTGTGAAGAGAAACTAAAAGAAGAACAAAGGAATTGGAAAGAAGTTATGATAAGTTTGAACGTTTTCGAAATTTAGTTAGGGTCTGTGGAAGTTTGCTGTATATTAGAGTTTACAAAACTTTACTTGACCCCAACGATGCTTGTGACATGCTTACTTTCATGCTACTTGGAAGCGAAATATGGGATTTAACTATGCAACGGAGTAGGAATTTACACAAATCTACCACGAATATATGTCTACAAAAACAAACAGTCGCACAAAACGTTAAGTGCAAATTTCATCAACCCCTGATCTACTAATGGCTCTCACGTCACCGATGTTAAGAGCGTTTCATTTCGAGGTATAGAACTTTGAATTTGAATAAAATACAGGAAAATAACTTCTCGCCACAACTTTTCTTTTTACGCAAGCTCGCGCACAAAAGGGGAATTTGGAGTACCGTTAAATGTCAGAGCACAGTGCTAATTTACTGAAAGAAACATTTGATGAACGATTATTATCGAGAAATCGTCCTGTCAACCCGTCACCGCCTCTGTGTGATTTAACACCACTGGAGTATTTTCTTTAGGGATTTCTGAAGTCACTTGTCTACACTGATACGCCAAAGATAGGCCCTGTGAGTAGGGCGTGAGAATATACTCACATACTCTAGGTCGGCTTGTCGTAAGAGGCGACAAAAGGCCGAGTGGTAGGTGGGCACCCAACGCCCCGTCACCCGGTGAAATACCACTCCATCAATCTGTAGTCTCCGTGAAATGGTCGGGAGAAATCCCTGGCCATCTTTCGGAGCTTGGCTGATGGACCGGTTCGAGAAAAGGTTGGTTTAGGTGGTAGTGGGTCCGAAGGTGAGATACAACCCCGTCACGCTGTACATTCCGCGATATCGTCGGGAGAAATTTTCGACTATGTTTCGGATATATGACTGATCGCCCAGACTGACACGGAGATATGTCATGTAGTGATCCTAAATCACTATCCTCTTCCATTTACCTAAAAACCCTAGTCCACTTCCTATATTGAATGATATGTGCGACAGGTTAAACCAAAAGTTAATTTGCCGCACATTGATTCAATTCCCGAAACCCAATTCCAATTGAAGCACAACAAATCGGGTTTGTGCTTCTAGAATTGATAAACACCAGTGGACAAATTCCCATGCCACAAAGTATAAAAGGGCGGCGCATTTTGATTTCCGGCAGTGGGAATCTGAACGCCGATAGTGACACATATATATAAGAAACAAACTTAAATAAACAAATCCAGAAAACCCAAGGCAAGAGCTTCTTATTTCGGCCCGAAGGTGACTAACACAATAAAACAAATAAAAAATAAGTGTTGTGTACCAAAACATTTTTGGTGTGCTAACAGTCATTATGGTACTTTCTGAGATAAAGAATTCCAGAAGTAAACTAGTTTTCCAGTCGGATCTTTGGTAGGGACTATGTCAAAGGAACATGATGCAAATATTTTGATAAATACACGAACTTTAAGAAATTCGTCATCGCATAATCGGGATCGTTCTCGAAACTCTGTCGACGTTCGTCTGATGACGGCTTTTTGTAAGATCAGGGGCATCGGTTTCACCAATACGCATGTAAACGTCGTTCACTAATATCTGCAAACTGCGAACCCTGATATCCTTGCCCTAACTGAGACCCAGGTCATCGTCAACTGATTCGAGATATCTTCGTTGCTCGGGAGATAACTTGCATTCGAGATTCCGTTTTAAGGGTGGAGTCTGCGTCTTCACGTGGTCGGAATGGCAGCGTTGGAACCCAATAACACAGTGTGGAACCATGTGGTTGAAGGTCGTGTTGAGGAATTCTGTTAAATGTCTTTGATGTCTTCACCGCTCCCGAATGACTGCCGACTGGATATAGACCAACCGGATGATTCCGAAATTGTCGTCTTTGGCGATTTTGATGTGCACAATTCTGGCTGGTTGGAGCATTCTAACAGAGCCGATGGGGCTGGGGAGCTGTCGGAGATATTCGCTGTTAGCCAGAATTTTCCTCAACTCGTGGATGAATCTACGCAAGTGCCGGATACTCCAGGTAATTATGCGAATACCCTGGATTTGTTTTTTTTGTGAGTTCGGAGAAAAGCATTTATACCGTAGAAGTTGCTGCGCTACTGGGAAACTCAGATCACTGCTTGATATTGGCCACACAGGCACTTGCATTTCAAACGAATAACCGACCTAAGCAGCTTCGCCATGTATGGAGGTACAGCGCTGCTAACTAGGACGATTTGCGAAGTGTCTTCGCATCTGTCCCGTGATCGGAGGTGTGCTTTGGAGACTACAATGCCGATGCATGCGCGGAGTCAGTCACAGAGATTATTCTTCTCGGGATGGAGATTTACATTCCGCTTTTAGGTTCTGTAGGGGTTTAGTTTCAGGAAGCGAGTCTCATCCTGAAAAGGATGTGGGATCTCTTTAATAGACCGCTCCTGAAAAAACCGTCCTACAAAGGGATCGTCGCCGTGCTCCCTCAGATCCTGAGGGAAGAGCAACGTCCTTAGTTTGCCCTCAGTCCTCGTCTCCGCTGGTTTCCGTGGGGGCCAGGTGATACTCCTAATCTACAAGAGTGTCTTTGTGGGGTTACCACAGCTCTACTCACCAGTTCTCAGCTCAACAAATCTATTAAAAAGTCTCTCTTTTCTTCGATGTCCTCCTTGTCCCGTTGTTAGATAAATGAAACGCTCGTTCCTGGGCACTTCCTTCAGGGACACTGCTCGATATTCTACTGCGGCCCGTAGATCACTTTACTATTCCTTATAAAGGAAAACAAATCGAGATTTTTATCCCGAAAATACGCATTTTCATACAACAATCTCGATTTTTGGGTATCCTGAGTGAGATGCTCAATGTTTACTTTAGATAAGAATTCAATTTCTTGAATTCTTACGAAACTATTTCGCAGATGTGGGAATGTATCTGGATTTTGGTTTTCTATTTGTTTTTCTTAATGGAAATTTTCAGATAGAGATAACGATCTCTGAATTTTGGTTTTCGATTGATGCCGTGGGGCAAATGTAGAACGATAAACGAATATTAGAAATTTGATTTTAATTTAGGATTTTGGATTTAATTATGCCGTGGGGGCAAATGCTAGGCGATAATGGATCATGTTTGGGTTAATTTGGGTTTTGACAGGATTTTGGGTTTTTGGGTAATATTGCTGGGATTTGGATGTAGGAATGGGGGGAAAAGGTGGTAGGGCTTTTTGGAGCACTACACCCCATTCTATCAAACGAACTTCATCCGATAAGCCTGGGTTTGATAAAACATGCGAGTAGATTACAGCGGCCAAAAATAGATCTTTTAAAAAATAGCGCCCCAACCGCACTGATGTTAACAGAACGCATTTTGTTAGAATCAGAAACGCGTGCAACCAGGCGATTCATACCGCGAAGAAGGCCTACAACGACAGAGTGAACAATAAACTCCTTGAATACCCAACTGGTTTGCGTCTCTTCTGGTCAATGGCAAGGGCTGCCAGCAGTATCTTCACTTCCTCCGATTTTCTTCCGTTACTGATGGACAGCGGGACGTTAGACCCGAATTCAAAAGATAAAGTTAATGTGTTCGTGAATTTATTTTCCGCGAATTCAAACCTCGATGCCCGTCTTTTAGAACCACCTGTGATCGCAACGGTACGTTCTTCCATGTGGGATGTGAGGTCCTGCCCGCATATTATTCAACGCATTCTACGTAGACTGGACTGTAAGAAGGCAACCGCCCCGGACGGAACACCAGCGGAACTGTACTCCAGAACTATCGCCGGTTCATGGCAAACTCTTTTGCTTATCTTGTCGCTCGAGTTCATTTGTGTCTCCCACAAAATTACCAGCCGATATCATTACTGTCTCTGTTGTCTCAGGTGATGGAAATGTTCATCGACGCCGAGTTAATTAAGGATTTAGGATGCAATGGACTTCTGAATGATCGTCAAAACGGATTCCGTGACAGGCGGTCCACGGGAGACCTTTTGACACTTATAACCGATATATGGACATCTGCGATTGAGGGGCGTGGTGAGTCAAGCGCGGTTGCATTAGATATCTCCAAGGCTTTTGACCCCGTCTGGCGTAGGGCATTGCTGATCAAACTTCGTCCATACGAGTTCTCCCCACAGCTTTGCGACTAAACGAAGAGCTTCCTCGAGGATCGATCGATCTGGGTTGTTCTTTTTTTTTTAGTTTTTAAACCACATTTATCTGGGTTGTTTTGGACGGCGAGTGTTCGGATTTGTATCCTGTTAATTTCGGGGTGCCTCAAAGTTATATTGTGTCTCCAAGCTTGTTTTTGCTTCACATAAATGATTTGTTGGAATCAACGGATAACAGCGTGTTCAGTTTCGCGGATGATAGTACGCTTGTTTCTTCTTTTTCGAGTGACCGGCCGATTAGCGCATTAACATCACACCAACTGAGATGTAGCCAGATCGACTCTCTGATTTGGGATCAGGATAGAGTCCTGCGGTAGGGAAAGGCCAATCTCGTTGACGTCAATACAACGAAAAAAAATATTAAATATTCACAAAGGAAAGTGGATCGTCGGTTCCATAGTTGATGATGAATGGCCAGGCCCTCGAATCGGGGGAAAGCTTGAAATTGTTAGGCGTCACGGTCTGTGGGAATATATCGTGGTATAAACACGTATCGAATGTCGCCAGGTCCGCCGCGGGAAAGCTGAGTTATCTTTTTAGAGCCAAGAAATATTTTACTCCGGCCCAACTTCTTCTCCTATATAAATCCCAAATTAGACCCGCGCTCGAATATTGCTCTCATGTTTGGAGCTCTGCTCCTAAGCATACCCTCGAGCTACTTGAGAGCATGCAGAGACGAGCGATCTGCCTGATCGGGGATTCGGCACTGACGTCGGAACTGCAATCGCTGTCACATCGAAGGCGCGTGGCCCACCTCTGTCTGTTATACAGATATTTTCACGGTTACTGTTGTTCAGAAATTCGTGGTGTTGTTCCGTGCAATTTGGTTTATGTGCGCTCCACAAGATAATCCGATGGATAGCACCAATTTCCGGTTCATATCTCGACGGCGCGAACATCTCTGCATCAGAACTCATTCCGTTACAGAGCGGGAAAGCTGTGGAGTTCCTTCCCCGCGCGGGTGTTTCCGGAGCGTTACAAACTGCAACATTTATTTGGTAGCGTCGACTCGGCGTTATAGGTTCGCCTCTCCTAAGGGAATTATATAAAAAAAAAACAATTGGATACTTGAAAGCCAACATCCGATGAGTTGTTGCCGAAATACCACCAGCAGAACGTATAATCAGAAAACCAATAGTACTGCAGCTTATTTAGGATACAAATCTAATGTAATTTCTTTTGGATACCGCAAATTATCACCGCGGTCGATGAAAACTAGCATCCTAGGCCGCCGAATTAGTGATATAGGTTCGCGTTTGCTGGTAAAATTAAAATACAAACAAAAAATCAAATAGCTTAGCTTCAAGCTAGTCGTCCAAAACTGTTTTGAAAATCACCAACCGAAAGGTGAAAACGAAACAAACAAATTCTCTAACAACTCATGCCAAACACTAATAAAAATTGCTTCAGGTTCCACATAGCTCATATTAATAGAAAAAAGAAAACAGGACACAGTCGTCAACTGAACATACGCTCAACTGCGCGCATATACATGTATGGTATATCAGAGGCACTATCAACTACACCATTGGTTCTTCCGGGCACACAAAGATGTTAAGTCTTCGAATGCCCAAAAATCGATCCGTGATGAAATTTTGAAATCTAAATATAATGGATTGACATCAGTGAATCATCTGTTTAAATATTGAAAACAAAAAAGCGTTAATGGAAAGCGTGGAATTTTAATGACAAACATGTAACATGAATCGCAATAACTTTTTATGCTAAACGAATTCTTATTTTGATAATATTCAAATTAAACACCACCTTTTCTGAAGGTTGGGGATGATAACTGGGCGGAAGTAAAATCAAGTCATCAGATTTCAACGGGACATCCGTTTAAATATGAAAAACAAAAGAGCGTTATAGAACTCTCAATGGAAAGCATAGCATTTTTATGACAAATATGTAACTTCAATGGGAATAACTTTTTAGGGTAAGTGAATTCTTGTTTTGGGGGCTGAGAGCGAACATACAGGGCAAAGTCACTGATCGCTTTCAACCCGGCGAAGGCCAGGACGATCCTTGTCCCTGCTCAATCCAAGTTGACATACAGTCTCCACATGATACCCCTGGATAGCTACTTTGGCACTCGCCAAGTAGTGAACCAATGCATGCAGCGACATTCTGAAAAAGGTAGGCGCAAGGCTAATAACCTTTTCCGGAAAAATTAATTATTATGGACAAACTAATAACCCTCGGATATGGACCGGGTACACGACGACGATCACGGAAACGAACATGGCTAAGTGATTTGAGAATTTTTTCATGGAACGTCCGCTCACTCTACAGAGCTCGGGCTGTACAGGCAGCTAGCCGATGCCCTGTCCGATTATAAGGCTGACATAACAGCATTACAAGAAATAAGATCGACGGTTAATGGTGTTATTCAAAGAAACGAGTATGACATTTATTACAACTGTCATGCAAAACACCATGTGCCCGGGGTAGGCTTTCTAGTCAGACAAAAGTTGAAGCATGCCATCATCGGCTTTAATGCAATAAACGATAGGCTATGCACTCTTCGCGTGCGAGGCAAGTTTAAGAACATAAACGTCATAAACGTTCACGGACCTGCAGAGGAGTCCCCTGACGACGAAAAGGAACAATTCTACGAGAAAGTCGAACGGGCTCTGAAATCCTGCCAAAGATAAGATTGTTATATGCTTAATCATCATCATCATCATCATCATCATCATCATCATCATCATCGGCACTACAACCGGGAGCCTGTCTTGGCCTTATTTAGCAAGTCCTGAGGCCTGTTAAATTTTCCATAATGATCTGGTTTTTCCGGGCAAGGTAATTAGTCTTGCGCCAAAGGCTCCCCGACGGGGAATCGAACCCCGGTCTCCCGCGTGACAAGCGGGTATACTAACCACTATACTATCGAGGAGCCTATAAGCTTAATACCGGTTAATTATTACCCGCGACACGTACATTCCCCTGCAGTGGAAGTCACCGACAATCAAGACCTATCAGGGGTAAGTTTTGTTGACCCAAGGACATAAAAATAATTGTTAAAAGATACATAACAAGATGTGAAAAACGTTGTTGGTGATTTGAATGCGAAAATAGGCCGGAAGCCGGTTTTCAGGCACTGCGCTGGATCCCATACTTTGCATGAAAACACTAATGACAATAGACGCCAAGTCATCGAATTGGCAGCATCAAATAACTTGGTCGTTACGAGTACTAGGTTTCTGCGTAAAGATATGCACGAAGCCAGCTGGGTATCACCTGATGTAGCCACTCGTAAACAAATTGACCACGTGTTGATAGATCGCCGCCACTCCTCGAGCCTGATGACGGTACGAACGTACCGAGGTGCCAATGTCGACTCGGATCACTATCTTGTTGGTACAGTTTTCCGCCCGCGGATTGCCTTACGGAGACGTATTGCATCCGCGGATCAGGTTCGAATCAACACAGCTGCCTTACGCAATGAGAACACTTTTAGTCATGCGTTAAGACTCGCCCTCAAAAAGCTCGACGGAGAAAGAGTAGGTCCTGGAGCCGAAATGCCGGGCGTAGAAGAGAAATGGACAGGCATTAAGAAGACTGCCTTTAGTACTGCCAACTCCATCTTAGGCAGTAGTCGTAGAGATCGGAGCGACTGGTTTGATGATGAGTGCAAACTAGCGACTGAACGTAAGAATGCTGCATATTGGGCAATGCCGCAGTCTCATAGGACGCGGGTATGCGAGGAGAAATACAAAGAGCTCAGAAGATCCGAAAAAAGACTCCACCGACAAAAGAAGTGCCTGGGAAAAAATCTAGTCTGTGAAATAGAGAAAAGTAGAGAGCGAGGTCCGTACCAAGCGCGGAAGTTCTACCAAATAATCCGCAGTATGAGGCGGTATACACCACGCTGCACTTACTGAAAGGATAAACAAGGTAATCTGCTCACCCATCCTGAAGGCATTCTGTAGGGATGGGAAGTGCACTTCCAAGAATTGCCAAATGGTCAGCTTACAGAACAATTGGAGGCTCCACCAATGCAAAATCAAGACCAAGACAAAAGCCATAACACAGCTCAAACCAAATAAAGTCCCCGGAACTGATGACATACCAGCTGAGATGATCAAACAAGGATGACCAACTTTACATCACGCAATTCATGAGATCGAGGTGCACGTATGGAAGCAAGAGGAGATGCCGGAAGATTGGCGTCGTAGAATAGTTTGCTCCATACATAAGAAGGTCGATATCACAGTCTGCAGCAACTATAGGGGTATAACATTGCTGAGTACCGCTTATAAGATACTCTATACTCTCCTACAAGATCGAATAGCCCCATACGCTAAAGTTATCATTGGCCAATATCAGTGTGGCTTCATCCCAGGAAAATCCGCGATTGATCAGATATTCACCCTTAGACAGGCGATGGAAAAATGTCTGGAATTTATGATTCCATTATATCATCTATTCATAGACTTTAAGGTCGCCTACGACAGCATAGCCAGGGTAGAACTATATAATGCCATGAGAGAGTTCTGCATTCCAAACAAATTGATACGACTTTGTAGGTTGACCATGGCCAACGTAACTAGTCAAGTAAAAATAGCGGGGTTGGTGTCCAATCAGTAAACATGTTTAATGAACGCCGACAATGGGACGGTCTGGTCTGCCTCCTCTTCAACCTGGCATTGGAGAAAGCAATCCGTGACTGTGGCGTTACAACAAGAAGGACTATTGTCACCAAGTCCTGTCAGATGCTTGCCTACGCAGGTGACATCGACATCATCGGTAGATCCGATTCTGCTGTACAGGACTCCTTCACCCAGATCGAGCAGGCGGCAAAAAACTGGGACTGCACATTAATGAGGGAAAAACTAAGTACATGGTGGCAACTTCTGCGTAGAGAAGACCTAACGTTGGTCAAATTATCAAGGTAGTGGAGCACGAATTTGAAGTAGTGCAATCCTTTAACTACCTTGGGTCAATAGTAACAGCCGACAACAATATGGTAGAAGAAATACGCGGACGGCTGATCAAGTCCAACAAAGTCTACTATGGTCTATCAAGGCTCTTTAAATCTCTAAATTTGTCCAGAACATCCCAGCTGCTACTGTACAAGACCATGGTCTTACCAGTACTCATGTATGGATCCGAGACCTGGGTGCTCAATAAAACGCACTCTGAACTCTTAGTCGCGTTCATGAAGAAGGTCTTAAGGAGAATTGTTGGCCCCGTATGTGAGGGAGGACGATTCGGGAGACGCTACAACCATGACTTGTACGCGATCTATCTCGAATCTAACGTTCTAAGAAAAATTAAGCTCTTTAGGATCCGGTGGGCGTGACACCTAGTTCGAATGAGCGAAGAGGAGCCTGCCCTGAAAGTCCTTTTTGGCAGGATGTGTAGGGGTACGAAGTCGCGACGCCATCATGGGCGAGAGTTCTACCTCGTCCCCACAAATCACTAAAGGTTCCGAAAATGAGTTCAGCCGAAATTCGCCAGAAATGGTTCCGACGAACATCAAAGGGAGAGCACAAACAAAACTCCACAACGACACCGTACACAAGGAGGAATACGTATTGAAACACAGGTTATAGGTCTGCAATGCTTTCGATTTATTAAAATCGAAAAAAATCTGGGGTGGTCACAATTATATGGTTATTGGTTCTATTTTTTAACTAACGACAAATTCTATTTACATTAACTATTACAAACGAATTGCGGCACAAACTCGCCAAACAATTGGAAACCGACAAGTTCGGAACACCTCTCACGACTCCGGTTATTATTATATTCTCGTGTCTGCGCTACAGACAGCGGGAGTGGCATGGCCGTGGCGGTCAGCGGATGGTAAAGGACTCAATGATATTCAATCGTTGTTAAAAGAAATTCAGCCAGTTAAACTGGCTCTCTTAAATTAAAGATGCTCTTCCTGTTCCTCTTCCTTTGGGGTAACCAACAGATCTCATACAGAAGATCGCCACAGTACACATGTATGTGTGTACACTGGTTCTTTTTTGCATCAAAGCCATGGGAAAAACTCTAAACAAAGAAAGGAAAAAGAGATCGTGGAGTTTTTTGTTTATGTGGGAGGTTACTGGGAAACGAATCCAGAACTATGTAGGATAAAAGGAATTTATGGCCTGAGAGTTCAACTGAGTAAGCATTAGATGGTAGGTGCATGTGGGACACTAGGATGATTGAATTATTTGTGTATCGCCAGAATGCCTGATGAAGGACAGCGGTCTTTTGTTTACTCATGGGTTGAGTTAGGGAAATAGTCTCAACGTGGATGGTGCTAATTACATGCAGCTGGCGTTGGACTATTTATCGCTGGCTAAAAGGGTCGACAGCCGATGTGTGCATAGATAGTTTTTATGTACACATATTGAGGCTGGGATTAGCCAACTCAAGGGTAAGGTTCCCTAATATGCGGTCGTATGATATGCGAACCGATGAATTTTATTACAGGGAATTTATGGTAACGTAAGGAAGAACTCTTACAGGGATTTGTATGCGAAGGGAATACAAGCAAAGGGAAGAATTCTTTTACTGAAGCTTTTTAGATTATACTGTCTCTGCAATGGAGCGATGACGTACAGCAGGACGCCCAGAGTGTGGGAGTGCCAAACTGGGTAACATCGGCTAGAAATCGGGACCGATGGAGAGACTTGCTAAATAAGGCCAAGACCGGATGCCGGTTATAGTGCCGATGATGATGATTTTTTTTTTTACATAAACGCGGGCACAAAAGGGGATTTCGCAATACCCTTAAATGTCAGAACACAGTGCGAGGGGAAGTAGAGGGAGTGGATAAGGAAAGGAGGTAGCGATGTACATTGGTCTTAAATGCCTGGACATAACAACGACGAGGAAACATAATTAAATTATACTAAAATATCGCTAGAATCAAAATCTACAACGCCCAAGTACCGACTGAATTAAAAATTTCGTAAAATCAATTTTTCCGAGGCAACTTCGATGCTCCAAAATCACATTTTCGCCCATTTCAGCGACCCTCGTTTTTTGGAATTCCGCGGCTTTGGAAATCAGTAGAAGTAACCTACGATCGATGTCGTGGTTAAAATTTGAAGTATAGAGGTCGATGCATCAAATTACGAAATTAATGTCGTCTATATAGTCCGTGCGTACTCACACTCGCCCTTTGTTTAGTCGGTCAGTTGTTCTCGTCATTTCGCGTTGTTGTTCCGAGTTTTGCTTTGCATCTTTACTTTGAAGTACATTTACAAGTACTTAGCTATGGGTGGAAAGGTGTAGAACACGAAGGCAGTAAAACAATGAGTACACGAAGGCGATTTGGGGCACGTTAGTACTTCGACCAAGAAATTCAAAATGGCTGACCTAGACCGGGACCGTGATGTTGACAACAATTTTGGGTACTCTTTTATAAATTTTTTCACTTTTTTCGCTGCTCTTTCTCAGTTAGTAGTATACAAACAATGTCAAGGTGACGTGCGATTTTCGGAGTCGGAGAAACATGGACTAGGCTTCAGAATTATTGCGTCTTGTACAAACTGTGGAGAATATTCTTTTAACAGCTGTCCTTTAATTAATGATCGTGCTTATGAGATAAACGGTCGCATTATTTTCGCTATGAGCGTCATGGGCATAGGAATCAACGGTATTAAATAGATTTGCGCTATGGTGGATCTCGCAAAGCCCGGTTTAAGAACAACTTACTACATAATTATCTATAATATCGCCGCTGCTACTTAAACTGTTCGATCTATCAACAAATCAGCTGTTAAATAGAAAGAACTGTCTATTGAACGCGATGAAAATGGCGGCCTCTCGGTGTCAGTCGATGGATCTTGGCGTAAGAGAGGTTTTTCATCTTTTTTCGGTTTGGTAAATTTGATTACTTGGTATACTGGGAAGGTGTTGGGTGTGTATGTAAAATCAAAATATTGCAAAGTGTCTGAATCATCATCATCGGCACTACAACCGGGATCCGGTCTTGGGCTTATTTAGCAAGTTTCGAGGCTTGTTAAATTTTCCATAATAATTTATTTTTACGGGCAAGGTTATTAGCCTTGCGCCAAAAGTGTGTGAATATTGGATAAAAAAAGAAAGTACTGTCGAATACGAAGAGGTATATCTTTTACACAAAGGGCACTGCGTTGCCAACCATGGAGGATCTGTCGGGAAAATGGAAGTCGACGGAGTTATCAAACTGTTTAAACGCTCTGAAGAACTTCATAACAACAAGTACTTAAAATACATTGGCGACGTCGACTCGAAGAGCTATGAAGGAATTTTTCACACAAGACCGAATGAAGATGTTGTCGCCGAGAAGAAAGAATGCATCGGCTACGTGCAATAGCGTTTGAGGACTCGTCTGCGCAACTTAAAAAAATACCTAATATCTCGGCGGTCGAGGGGAATTGATTGGAAAACTTATCGGTGAGCTCATAATTTTTTACGGACTTGCTACTAGAAGAAGTTCCGATTGTATTGAGCAAATACGGAATGATATTTGGGCAATATTATATCATAAATTGTCGACGAACGAATATCCGTAACACCATAAGTGTCCGCCGGAGTTAACTCTTGCTGTATTTGGCAGCGAAGTAAATTGCTTGGTACTCTTTCCGCATATGAGCATAACGATCCAATTCATAAAGATGTTTTCGATAGTCGCCTCAATGGCTGAGTTGGTAAGGAGGTTGTGCCTTGGGTTCGATTGTTCAATGCTAGGTTCAACTGACGACTCTTGCTATTGTGCAGTTCGGCACAAAGCCCAGCCGCCCGATGAAGTACCACACCATTAAGCTATAGGTTTCGTGAAATGGTTGGGACAAATCCTTGAGCATCTTTCGGGGCTAGGCTGATGGACTCGGTCGAGAAAAAAAATAGCACTTCAGGGTCCTGACGCAGCGCTATAGGTTAGAGGGAGAAGTTAAAAAAAAAACGAAAGTCAAACCAACTTACGAAGAACTCAGCTCCGACGATCTTCTTTCACGCTGCGTGGGTGGATATACCCAAAATAACAATGGGTCATTCAACCCAGTCGTGTGGTCGACTGCTCTAAAGACAGTGGCAAGTTATAAGACTGAGCTTGACATTGCGACTGTTATCGCTGTAATTACGAAAAAGGAACGGAAAACAGATCTCCACACACGCTTCCGAGTATTGAATTAATGATAATGCGAGAATAATTTATACGCGGGTGCAGTGCGGTTTGGAGTGTTGTGGGGTAAAGTGAAGAAAAAAAGAAAAAAGCTAATTGCAAGCTAGTTGGGGGTCCATAGGAAAACGTAACTAAAAAAAGGTGTTATATAATTAAGTTCATTTAATTATGACCCCCCCTATGAATAATTAACATCTCGTGTCTTCACATGTATATCCTTCCCTTCCCTTCCAAATCATCACTTTCCCATTACAATAGAATATTCCCATATACAATAGTTAAATAATTTAAATAAAGTAAAACCACAATCACATTGCACATAGCCATATTTTCTCTATTAGCCATAGTCTCCCTATCAACCATACCCTCTATTAACCAATTCCGTTTCCTAGAAATAACAGTCGTGGAAGCGGAACAAAAAAGGATATAAAAAAGAACGACACGAGATTTCCTTCTTGTTCATTTAAGCAGCGTCGACTGCGGTTGATTTAATTCGAAAACGAAAATAGAAAATGGTTAAACGAAAATTGTTAAATTAAAACTGTTAGAACTCTTTCAAATAAAAAGAAGATGGTGGAAACCTACAAATCGTGCGGAGAGCTGGTTTTTGTTTTGTGTTAGTTTTACTCTCGGCCTCAGTGTACAGTTTATGTTTGATTCCGTTGATGATAACAATTACAAAACGTTTGTATAAAACAGTGCAGTGCTCCAGAATCAAGGAATAACATTTGAAGTGAACGGGTGACTCCATTTTGTTTGGGACCACTCGGAAGTTGTGCAGAATTTTCTCAAGGAAAGGAGTTTCTGAAGAAAAGCAATTTTATTAAACACAGAGGGCAGCGTTAGGATCCAGGATAAGACTCAAGATTAAAAAAAGGGGGTAAGTTTTGTGTATACCAAATAAAATACCAACCCTTGAATTAATTGTTAAAAAATATTTAACAGAGGAGATAAAATTAAAAAACTTCAAAGTGACAATCAGTAAAAAAAAAGTGAGTAGAGCAAACTGGATCCCAACCAGCGAAAGTAGATCCCATACCGTTGCGCGAACGTGCTTTCAATTGCGCCCTTAGTGATTGTTTCAGTACATGGTAAGTTTTGTCTTACTAAATTAGATTTTCAGAGACCAGTGCTATAGAAGTACGCAACAGCTGTACTCTCCAGACAGCAATAAAGAGGTTATTGCACAAGTGAGTTCTGTTATCTAAAAAACAGGGTTCTCTGTAATTGGCAGACAGACAGCTGTACTCGCCTACTGCATTTTAGTTGTGCAAAGAAAGGTTTGTTTTTTAATGACTTATGGCGGCAACTAGCAGTGGTTATACGAGGGTTGCCTCTTATGTTTCGGGATTTGGCAACCCTAGTGTTGCAATCCGGCAATTGACAGCTCTGTCGTAAAGTTGGACATTTTTGACGTTATACACACTCAGAACGTTTTGACATACGAGCGCTATTTGTGTTGTTTACAGTAACTTAAAAGATTCATCTCGGCCCAAAAATGGAATTAAATCGACGTGGATTAACTCAGCAACAGTGCATGGATGAACTTAATTCAATTTTTGGCGATGAAGCTCCATCAAGGACCAGTGTTTATCGATGGTATGGTGAATTCGATCGTGGTCGTAGTTCACTCCAAGATGACTTTCGTGAAGGTCGTCCAAAATCAGTTGTTGTTCCGAAAACCATTGATGCTGTGCGCGAACTGATATTGGAAGATCGTCATGTGACCTATCGTGAGATTGAGACAACCTTAGGCGTTAGTGGGACCAGCATATATTCAATATTGCATAAACATTTGACTGTCAAAAAAATTTGTTCGCGTTGGATCCCACACAATTTGTCAATGGCCCAAAAAAAGGCTCGTGTCAATTGGTCGAAAGAAATGCTCAAAAAATACGGTCGCGGTGCTTCGAAACACGTCTATGACATCGTGACAGGTGATGAATCGTGGATTTACGCGTATGAGCCCGAAAGTAAACAGCAGTCGACTGTCTGGGTGTTTCAAGATGAGCCAAATCCAACAAAAGTTGTTCGCGCACGAAGCACTTCCAAGCAAATGGTCGCCTGTTTTTTCGGAAAAACTGGACATGTCGCAACCGTACCACTAGAACAACGCAGAACAGTCAATTCTGAGTGGTACACGACCATTTGTTTGCCAGTTGTCTTCCAAGAAATCAGAAAACCAACCGCCGAAGACGGATCACTCTTCACCACGACAATGCGAGCTCTCACACATCGGCTGCGACAACTGCATTTTTGAGCACCCAAAACATCGATTTGATGGGTCATCCGCCGTATAGTCCTGACTTGGCACCGAATGACTTCTTTTTATTCCCCTACGTAAAAAACAAACTGAGAGGTCAACGTTTTTCGACACCTGAAGAAGCGGTTGCTGCATTCAGAATGCATGTGTTGGAGATACCTCAATCAGAGTGGCAAAAGTGCTTCGACAATTGGTTCAAACGCATGCAAAAGTGTATAGATCTTCATGGGGAATATTTTGAAAAACAATAAAGTGATTTTCGATGATCAATATTTGTTTTTGTTCTCTAATCCCGAAATATAAAAGGCAACCCTCGTATAGAGACGAGCGCGGATCAAAACCGCAATGGAAGCTATGATGGTTCTTTGGTGTTCGAACAACTAGGGGAGCAGATCGCAAAGTTAACAAAAACGATCAAAATTAAAAAGCAAAGGCATATTAATAATGCCGTCCGTGGAAACTTGCAAATCCAACCCAACCAAAACGCGCCCATAGACATAAACAGGGTCCCGGAACAGATCAGTCATGGTTTACAATTGCCCAAAAGGAAAAAAAGGGATGCGGGATTAAAGGGTGAAGCGGTTCCAAAAAATGATGCCGGGAAAGCCAACGTTAAAAAAAAGAAGCCACGCCCGGACCTTTTAATAATACCAAAACCGGAGAAAAAACATATGACGATATATTGAAGTTCATAAAGACCAAGTTCATAAAGGCCGAACTAAGTGAACTCGGAAGCGTGAATAAAGTTTCAAAGACAGCAAATGGGGAATTGCTGCTAGAACTGATACGCCAATCACGGGCAACCACTGAGACCCTGAAAGCAAAAGTGTAACAAGATGCTAGTGTGAAAACAGTGTCACAGGAAATCACGGTCGAGTGTCGTGATTTAGATGAGGTTACCACTGTGGAGGAAATTCTTACAGCGATCGCTATCGAGTTCCCTGCACTGAACGCGATTCCAAAGAAAGCAGTAAAGAACCTAAGAAGGAAACCAGGTGGCACACAGGCTGCCATGATCCGCTTACCAATAGAAAAGGCTAGAATGTTGCTGGGTACAGTTTTCCTACGGGTCGGATGGGTCAGATGCAGACTGCGAGAACACACCGCATCCACATGATGTTTCAGATGTCGGCAATGCAGACATGTGGCGAAAACCTGAAAATCCGAAGAAGATCGTTCGGAATACTGTTTGGAATACAGTGAAAAAGGCCACAAAGCGATGGGTTGTAATGCACAACCCAAATGCATGTTCTGCGAATCAGTGTGCGAAGGCGTTAACCAGCACTCAACAGGGAGTTACAAATGCCGAGCATTTAAAAATGCGATTTCCAATCTCCTGAATAAAAATGGACAGGCTTAAGTGCATTCAAATAAACCTAAACCATTATGGAGCCGCACAAGATCTCCGTTCCCAAACGGTTAAGGAATATGGTGCCCGCGTGGTACTCATCAATGAGCAGTACGGGGTGCCAGGCACCTTTACAATTATATGGCAAGAAGATATCAGCGGAACAGCGGCCATTTGGACAACCGAAAATTCCGCCAAAGAACGCAGAGCTGTTCAGCGGCAGGAAGGATTCGCCTATGCTAAGGCTATAGGAATTCATTTCTACTATTGTGTTACATCTCCAGCGCCGTGCTTCCTCTTTATATCGAAGGAAGAGCGTGGAGGTTTTGATATAAGCATATATCTCCTCTTCTTTGGTTAAGTTTAAAATAATTTTATTTTCATTTTAAATTCTTTTATTCTTTTGATTTAATTTCTCATAAACGAATTGATTTCTCTATTAATTTATTTTGCTCTCACTTCTAACTGTATCTGAACTTTTACTGCTTAGAACTGAATACTAAACTGAAATAACTGTATATTCAACTCTATAACTCAACTGTGTCTGAACTTTAACTGAACTGATTCTCAACTGACTTTACAATTAAAATTTCTCTCTTCTTATGCTACTTATTGTTCTAATTGGTTGTAAATTATAATGTGAACAAAACAAATTTTATCAAAGTATTCCTTTAGTCTCTGTGACTTTTAGATTTTGAATAAACTTTGAACGAAAATCAAAGTGCTATGTTTTGAATGAAAAAAGGTGCATGGTATGAAAAGGGGCATGTTATTAAATGTGCTGTAACTGGCTTGATATAGAATATTGTGAAGGTTTACGAATGGTATGTATTAAGTGAGAATGTAAGATATGTTAAGAGGAAGTTTTAAGGATTAGTTAGAAAAGTAATGAGATTCAGTGTTAAAGCTAATAAGGGTAGTATTCTGGAATACTACAGTTGTTACGCTCCGCTGAAGTGGGAAATGGAAGAATTCAAATGCTTTTCGACAGGGTAACACAAGAAGGTAGGGCTAAGAGCCCCCTTATAGTTGCTGGAGATTTCAAGGCTTGGGCAGTAGAATGGAGGAGCACAACGACTAACAGTAGAGGCCAGGCACCACTCGAAGCCTTCGCAGTCGTAGATGTGGTGTTACTTAATGATAGTGTTGATGACACCTTCATAGACCGGTCCAAAATCGACATCACATTTTCCAGCTCCATGTTGGCAGGAACGGCGGGATTTGGACACCTACACCCATAGTGACCACTAAGCCGTGATGTATTGGGTTGTACCACATGAAATGTTCGATTTTGCTCAGCCGAAAATAAGAAGATATCGAGTGAACATCTGTGCCAGAACGTTAAATTTTCTTTTTTTTTATTAAGTAAAGTGGTACGTGTGCTTGACGTGTGAGAATTTTAGGGTTCGTTAGAAGTACAGTTTCTTTTTCTAGGAATTGTTACCATGCTGTCGGCAGTTCAAATTCGACCCTCTTCCATTATGAATTTAAAATGGGACATAATGCGTCATTGGCAATGAAAGTCATTCATGGCGCATTTGAGGATGTAGCAGTGTAGTGATCCTAAATCACTACCCCCATCCAAATCCCCAATATTACCAATAATCCCATCCAAATCCCATATTGAATCGTATGAGCGACAAATTAAACCAAAAGCTAATTTGTCGCATATTCTTTCAATTACAAATTAACTTACACCCCAATCCGATTGAATCATATGCACGATAAATTTAGCCCAAAGTCCATTTGTCGTGCATTGATTCAATTCCCAATAATCCTAACATCATGAAATGCTTAACTCTAATGCATTTCATGATTTCCCTTCCAGGAATTTATTCAAATTAATTCCTAGTCACTTCCTATTCCAACTGAAGCACACAAAACCTTGTGTGTTCTTCTTGGAGTTTTTAACAATAAAAGTCTTGACAAATTCCAACGACTAAAAGTATAAAAGGGCGGCACATTTCGATTTCATGATCAGCCAAGATTCCAGAGGCGGGACCCCTGGTCGTAGAGTAACCATATTCTAAAATAGAGAATTGAATGTTCACATCAAAAGAATTAAAATAAATATAATTCCAAGTTAAAACCAGACGTTTTCACTTTCACGAGATATACTATTGCTGGGTAGCTTGCTCTCGCCGCGCGCCACTTAGTTATTCAGAACACCTTTAAACAAAGCAAAGGATCTTTGACAATTTATTGCGGCCCCTAACTACGGAAACCTCAATGACGAATTAATCCACGGTGACCAAGGGAGAATAGCATGCTTTGTCCCGGAGTAACAACGGATGTCCTGGAAGGAACCTCCGCCCTCAATCCAAGGAACTTACGCACATCGAGTCTCCTGTCCTGAAGCCCCCACGCTCTCCGAAGGAAGTTGCGAGGGCACACCAAAGGAGGTAAGCCAAAATTCTCAATTGAGGAATATAGCACCTCAACAGCAATAAGCGAACGCACTACACGACATTGGTTTAGAAAGGTCTGTTCGGTAGATTTAAGCCTCGAAAATGTACGACGTATGAAGGTGGAAACGTTAGTTGACGACGATGTTTTAAGAGCAGTGGTGGATGCGGACCCAACGAAATCGGTGCGAGAGATTGCACAAAACATGGGAGTATCCCCAGTGACAATAAGTCGACACCTTTCTCTCATAGTAAAGGTAAAGAAACTCGATAAGTGGGTCCTCCATGACCGGAACGAGCTATGGCGCCTGGAAATCTGCGGATCGGTTAGATTAAAAAACCAAACTGAACCGTTTTTGCACCGGATAGTCACCTGTGATGAAAAGTGGATTCTGTATGATAACCGTAAAAGACCTGGGCAGTGGTTGGATGCAGGTGAAAAACCAAAACACACCCCCAAGCTCGATCTTCACCCAAAAAAGGTTATGGTGACAATTTGGTGGACAACGAAAGGATCAATCCACTTTTCATCTCTTCAACCGGGATAAACGATAAACGCTATCAAATATTGTGAGGAAATCGACATATTGCATGCCAAATTGGCTGAAAAGCAACCTGCATTAGTCAATAGGCACGGCCCGATACTTTTGCATGACAATGCCAGACCACATACCTCACAAGTAACGGTATCAAAACTGTTGCAGTTGGGATTTGAAATTCTTCCGCATCTACCGTACTCTCCTGACATTTCTCCAAAGGACTACCATCAATTCCGCAATCTGGATTCATTTTACCGGGAGAAGGTTGTGGGGAGGAAGTATTGTGCCAACACGGACACTCGGTTGACTTCCATCCCCATCGTCGATCGTATTGTTCAGCCGCGGAAAGGTAAACCAGAAAAATACAAACCTATGGTGACGACACAACGTCTACAACAGTAAGAGGAAAAATTGTCCGAAACACACGGTCCACAAGAAGTAAATAATTGGCACGCACTTCTTATTTATTAGAAGAGGTTTATTTATTTAACGAGTGATAAAAGGTTCTTATATTTCACTTAACTTGTTATACTATTGCTTGACCTTTACAAACTTTAATTTGGTGCACACACACGACTCAGGGAAATACTGCGTCCGCAGCGCTACGGACTGTGCGGGTCGCACGATGTAATTTGACCCAGCGATATTAATTCGCTGACAAGGGAATTCGACCAGTGAAACTGGCTCTCGTGTTAGGTTCCTTCTGCGATGATCGCACTCAATATCCTTTGTTTCACGATTTCTTTGTGAGCCCGAGCATCCTTTATCTGATCCCAAGTTATTGTACCTTGGATCGGAAACCGTCTGGAATCCCTTAAGTATTACCTGGGAATTCTCACAGTGCCCAGACTTGGCAATTTCCTTTTCAGTGAACATCGGAGCCAAAGATATTTTGTATCTTATGGGTATTCTTGTTCAGCGAGTGTTTTTACGATCGCCGTCCTTTTTTCCGTATAGGAAATGTTTCCTTGAATAGGATTTAAGGGGACGGTGTCGCCGTGCATTTTATGCTTTTTACCAACTTTACTTAAGAGTTGGTCATTTGGTCCGCAGATTTGGAACCAGGGGAATTTACGTGTTGAACGTTTTGGTTTTTTATTGTATTCAATATGGACAAATTGAACGTTGAGTTCAATTTCTACGATATTGAAGTTTATATGGGCAAATTGAACGTTTAGTTCAATTGATATCAATTTTGATATTGGGCCGTTTAGCGTATGGGGAAATGCTAGGGCTTAGGGGGTGCTTCATCCTTTTAGCGGATGATTTTGCGGTGATCGCAATTCTTTGGTGGAGACTGGCACCAAAGAGATATATATTTATGGGTGGGTGGTTTTGGACGTAACACTCTTAATTAAGGGGTGCGTTCTCCTATTCCAAGAGAGACGTAAAGTCTCTCTTTGGAGTAACCAAACCGATCTCATAGAGGAGATCTTCACGATACACAAGTGTGTGTGTACGTCAATTCTTTTCATAGATCAAAGCCATGATGAAGAACCTGAAACACAAAAAAAGGGAAAAGGATCGTAGAGATCTTTGTTTATGTGAGAAGGTTACTGGGAAACGGATCCAGAACTATGTAGGATAAAAGAGATTTATGGCCTTTTATGAGTTATGAGTTCAACTGAGTAATCAAGTTGCAACTCATTAAATGGTAAATGCGTCTGGGATAATTGGTGATTGTATTGTTTGTGTATCGCCAGAATGCCTGCTGGTAGACAGCGTTCTTTTGTTTGCACTTAGTGCATTGGTAAGGCATTAGTCTCAACGCAGATGGTGCTAATTACATGCACCTGCGTTGGACTATACCTCGCTGGCTAAAAGGGGTCGCCAGCCGATGTGTGTGTAGATAGTTTTTTGTACCCATGTAGCGATCCTAAATCGCTACCCCTATCTAAATCCCCAATATCATCGAACAATCCCAAATTTCATATCGAATCAATGAGCGATAAATTAAACCAAAGTCAATTGTCGCACATTGATTCAATTCCACATAACACATCCAAATTCCACATTGAGTCACATGTACAACGAATTTAACCAAAAGTTAATTCACCATACATTGACTCAATTCCCAAAATCCTAACATCATGAAATGCTAAATTCAAAACGCATTTCATGATTCCCATTCCCAGAATCTATCCAACAAAACCGTTAAACAATTCTCGGAACAAAATTCCAATCGAAGCACGCCAAGTCTTGCGTGCGCTTCTTGAAATTTTGACATTAAAATAGTTGACAAAAGTCAACTCCAAAAACTATAAAAAGGGAGTGCTTTTCAATTTCGGGATCAGTACCATTACAGAGGCCGAACCGCTGGGCAGATACCCCAAGAGTATCCACACGTGTGATCCAAACCCAAATAAAAATAGCGTTCCTTTGCAATTAACAAAACCCTTCCGCTCTCTTATTTTACGTACACAACTCTCCGCGCTCTTCTCTCGGGATTATCGTTAAAGCACGGCGCGGAGTATTACACCCACATCGAGGCTGGGAAAATAGACGTAGCAATATTTATGATCCCTGTCATGAAGGTTACATTGTATGTAAACCTAATCATGTGTTTACAGGAATTCGTCTAGGGGAATTTGTCTGACAACGTAGATACCGAAATTGGTTTGGAATTCCTGATAAGCTAAATAAAGGAATCTTACAGAGAATTGGTATGCGAGGAGAATGCATGAAAGGTAAGTTTTCTTTACAGGGACTTAAAGATCATAGATTTGATCTCTTTAATGCGTGAAGCATTTTCAGGTGCCTAATGCGATTGCATTGGCGAAAAATTATGCGTCTTGGGATGAGGTAATGGGGGTTTTTAGGTAAGTGTACCGTGGGGTTTGGCGGCACCGCCACAATGTCTTCCGGAACAGAGCGGAAGTCATGAAAGCCTTTGACGATTTAATTGCTTCAAAAAGTCAGCACTTCTACGTAAAAGGAATATTTGATCTTTTATCACATTGGAAGAATGTCATAGACGCCAGAGGAACATATTTTGATTGAATAAAAATTTACGGAAAAATAATATTCGCTTTTAAATGTTTGCTATAAAATCGGACACTTCATGTGGTGCAACCCAATACGAAATATTACCACACAGGGAATTCATCACTGGCAAATTGGCGAAGAAAGCCCAGAAAAATGGGTGGAAAGAGAAGGACCTCGACGCGGAACTGCTCGATTATATACTGGAAGACCAAAGCCGGGAATAACCTCTTAATCGACCATCTTTTCTGAAGGTTGGGCATGATAATTGGGTCGAGATAAAATCAGATCGTTGCACAAATGAATGCAGTTGAGGGTTTCATCTGTTTGGTACCTAACCGATTTTGCAATGAGTTGAATGTAGTATTTAACCGAATTCACTATCTTAATTTGCAAGAGCGGGAGGGAATTGCGTCACTTACTTGCCAAGTTAAGAAACCGAGCACAGTAATAATAATAAAAATCGATATAAGCGACAGATGTATTCGATATACACCTTGGACACAGATTCAAAAACCAAAAGCTGCCAAGTACCCTAAGTACTTAATGCAGAATTTAATAAAATAAAGTTAATAAAACATTAAGTAATAATATTATTGCACAATAATGCAATAAAAACATGTTTTCTATAACTAAAAAAGTAAAGTAAAATAACAGAATATTATTGCACAATCATGCAATAACAATATGTTTCCTATAAACTAAGAGAGTAAAAGTTCTATGAGATATTTAAATATATTTGTTGGAACCTATTTTGCAAACAATTGTCCTAAGAGAAAAGTGAAATTGTTCAAATTGGGTTTATATGTAGGATTCACCCTTTTACGTGATCCTTGAATTCCTCCAGTGATTACCTCAGAGAACCTTTATAGCGCTTGCGACAATAGTGAAGAGCGTGTGATTGAACCGATGCTGTCATGGTTAGAATCACTAAAAGATAGAACCAAAGCTCAAAGTCCACTGCCGCGTGTACGAATTCGATTTCTAACTCAAGTACACTCAACTGATTGGAATTGTTATGTTATCGCTATGGTATACGGCTCTGATGCTTTTGCTTATTCGAATTTCCTTTCGGTGTTCTTCACTATTTACTTGCATATTGTGTGTGTATCTGTTAGAAACGCCACATGAAAACATTCTGGTATACACAATCCCTCTTGTTAGGAAATCGATGTGTACACATATTCAAGTGCCAACTATTTAATTCGCTAATTGCAAGCGGAGTAATATTCTTAAACAAATACTTCAATCATATATAAATATGTAAATATAATAATTATTGCAAAACAAAACGAAAATTGCAGCTCATTAACAAATAATTATTTATTATAATATTATTGAAAACAAAAATGAATTGAAAGTCCATAAAACAACCCAGGAAACAATCTTTCAAAACTAACCTCTGGCCGAGCAAGGTATATTCTTGTTTACCTTGAATTATTTATGGAAGAAACATCTACTTTGCATGTATGTTGATCCGAAGACCGAGTTCACGATGGCACCAAAGAATCTCAAATACATTGTTCATATTTATATAACATATATTATATATATCACTTGTAGGTAAATTTATTGGTAAATATTTTGTTTTAATTTTAAATTCAAAATGTCGGTTTTCTGTCGTTACATCTATTTCAGATTTGGTTTTACATTTAATACCTTACACATATAGTTGCTACTTAATATGGAATTTCTACTATTAGATGTGATTCTTCTTTTTACCGTGTATTTCAAAAAGATCTCTGACTGTTTTGGTTTTTTTATTTTTTTTATTTTCTATTTTTCAGTATTTTTTTTTGTAATCTTCTCTTATGTGACACATTATGGAGATTACTATCAAACTATCAAAGGAAATTGGATATAGAAAAAATTCCATGCCTACCGTAGTCTGTTGGATATAAGAATCGATATAATATTCCTGTGATATAAAGCTAGTAGTAGAGTATGGGATCAAAACTACAGTCTTGTGGCATACCAAATATAACTCCTCTCGACAACAGCAAAATCAACATGTAATATTCAACAAACTTGTTGTTCTTTCAATTTCTCTACACAAATCAAATATTCACATGTCCTTAGACAGCTTGATACTTCCTCCATATGTTCCTTTTGAATTTGTTTGGTTATTGTTCTTCATTCTGTTTTTCTGTTTTAGATGAGATGAATGTACTACTTGATTATCTTCCGTTTTGTTTTGTTTTACTCATCATATTTAAATTTTAAATACTATTTCTGTTTGATGAGATAAACTCGGATTGTGTGTTGCAGAAATACATCGCAAAAACAAATAAAATACTAAAGACAGCTTCTGTTGCACCTTCCGCCAAGTATCTAATCACGAACAAACACAAACTCATTGTAGTGATTCCATCTATTCTCCTCGGCATCGACGCCTGGCTTTGGCTCAGCAATAGATCCAGCTGTTCCCGATCCACAACTGCCGGCTAGTCTAAAACCCTGTTCGTGTAGCATGTCGAAAGCTTGCTCGATGAAACAATGCTTCAAGAAGAATCTAGACGTATAACGATCTGGACCACCGTGGTCTGGATCACGAGACTCATTGAGTGTGTCGCCAAAAACATCGCGACAAAGAGCTACTCGGCCACATACCAAAATACGTGATAACTTACGGAACTTTACATCAGCCAAACCGTCTTTACCAAATTGAAAACTGCCACGATAGCCGAGAGTAATGCTGCCACTAGCCTTCGTTTCCCGATCAGACTTCATGCTTTCCAATAGTCCGTTTAGTTTGTAATACTCAGCTTCCTTCCGAAGACGTGATCTTTCCCGGAAACCTTCGGGTAGGATTAAATGTTTGTCCCGTAGATAGTCTAAAATGTAACGGAACAGCACACCATCACGGTCCACGAATATTCTACCTTTATTGTCCTTAATCTGACTACTGGGATTACCAAACATCTCGTCAAAGAACGATGACTCTGCGTTGGTCAACGTTGCTCGAGTTGACGAATAGTGCACACCGCCAACGTTTAATTCAATTACATCCGTACATGATCCTGATGCCATTTCGACAGGTTCTCTTGATTTACAGCGTTCACTTGAACTTGACACACTTTGCCCTGGAATTATGTCCGACGAAATGTAACAATATATCGCACAAAGAACTTTCGCAATCACAGAAGGCGCTATCACAAAGCTCACTATACACACCGATGGAGCAAAAAGACGCGCTCTATCCTCCACTAGCTCTTGATATGAACTGTCCGTTGTATTCCCTTAACAGTGTTATCTTCGGTAGTTGGATGAAAATGTCTGAAAAGCCTGATGAGTCCGAAATATATCATTTCTTCCATCTGTTGTACCTAATCGTGAGAACTCCGAAAACAGGTTGTTTTTTGCGCACGCCCGACAAATTGTATACATCGCAAAGGAGTTCTCTGGGTTGATTGCTCGCCAAAAGTGGTTCCATTGTTGCTTCCCCCTTGTTAAAGGTTGACGAGCATTGCCAGGATACCTGTACGAATTCTCTAAAGTTAAACAGATGCATTTCGAGATGTACAGCTGTCCAAGCACGACATGAGATTATTTAGTTTGTCGACCTGGGCAAACAGCAATTGAAACTTCGTCAGGAAGTACCAAGGCGGTGCAGAATAAGTCATCTAACAGAATTATATGATCAGAAACAGATTTAGTATAACAACGAATGAGTTACATGAGAAAATGTGAATAAAAGAATAGTTTCAGTTAAATTTAGGGTTTTAGGTGTTCTATTTTTTATCCTCTTCATTTGTTTTAATAATTTTGCGAAAACATTGGCTTTATCTTTTAAATTCGTGGCTAGTGCGCTGAACCGAAGTTATTGCTGATAACCTTTGCCGTTGACCATATCGCGCAATGCACAGCGTGACGAAGTGGCACACCACGCTTGGGGCCGACGTACAACCTATACCAACCTTTTTAGGACCATTCCATGAGAATCAGAGAAACTCGACAATTATTTTGATTAAGACACTTTTTTATACCAGGAAATACTTTGGACGGAAAAAACTCATTTAGCAGAGTACTTGTGGCGGTTCTTTAATACATTCCCAAAGAACGCCCATCCTCTTTCAATTAACCACTTCCTCTTACCATACCAAGCCATAGTACTTACCTGCAATTAGGGGCAGCGTAAGCTCCCCTACAGCATCATACCTGAAAGGAAAACTTACCCCACGGCATCTACACATTCTAAATTTCCCTGGTTCATATTCCATGAACCAGTTCATCTCCTATCGGCTCAGCCTGTCTCCAATTACGATAAACAAAGGCTGGCCAGCGTATTGTTGCCATAGTCGTGGCCGATATTCTTTCCATAGTACGCAAATGTATATCGCGCCTATACCCTTAGGTCCGCGACAGTTGCGATAATTTCCCGTTATCGGCTATCAACCGATCATGAATTTGGGCATGGATATGAACATTGTTTAGGTAACCTTACCCATGCCATGCCTATGATGACCTGCCAGAAAACCTGAAGTAATCATACAGTATCTCACTGTGTGCATTTTACTTACTCGTATATTAATCAAACATATAGCCAGCCAGCCTGACCCTTTGCCGCCGTCGACGAGGTTTCTGCTGACTTATGTCAACAAAATAATTTGCCTCCTTGTGCACCGGAGCCATACGTCTCGATTGGATATTGCCGACATCGGTGTTTCCAAGGAATCTTAGGTAAATACCATGACGACCCCTTGTATCATAGGCACACCATTTACATCATGTGTGCCACCATTTGATCTGTGAAATAGAGTTTTTGTTTACTTTGAAACAAGAATCTATTTCGATCCCTGGCATATATCATCAACGATGTATGGGTGCATCGCCGCAGCTCCCGATCATCGTACGTCTGTTTAATCAGGTGTCCGCCGATCATCGTTTTCATCGAAGGGCAACGTACTTGTCCTATACGGACACATAATAGAATCTTCCCCTATCGATGCAATTCGCGGCCATCGAATCTGATGGATGTGAATTGTATCGTTGAGTCAGATTTCAACAGCCTTGGTGTGCGCACGTGTTACGTCAAAGAATCCTTCGACGACACAAAAAACCTATCTATCGAAATGTGTAACTTAATTACACATTTCCTAGAAACATTAAAATATAAAAATTGCAATCTAATGTCTATTGCAACATATGATAGAAATAAAACATATTAAGAAGTGATTAAAAAGTAATTAACAAGACTTCGTGGAATCACGAAATAGGCAATTAAGCAAATTGCAGTACAATATCCATTACGTAGAAAGATAAGCCGAAGAAAAAGATCTTGATGTAAAAATAAATTCAGTTTTAGAAGCGTCTCTCTGAAGAGCAGACGATTTTTTGACTCCAATATAAATTAAAATAAAAATATAAATTTTTATAAAATAAAAAGTTTTTTTTATTATTTCACTTAAGTGTAATTTAGAAAAAAACGTAACTCACGCGCCATAGAGACGATCGAGTCTTAATCGAACGATGTCTAGTCCGTTGCGTTATCAGAGTCGGGAAAATTGTCCTTTTTACGCTTGTGTAGTTGCCTAAAACGAAATGTAAACTTGAGAGTGCTAAATAATTAAGAACAGAAATAAAACCGGATCCAGGTCACAGTTTATAGCCTAAGAACATCAGTGTTAATAAAGTTTTAAAAAAAAACAATAACTCCAGCGTCTTACTTTGGTCTGCTTTTGTGACAGTGTGTTCGGTTTTTCTCCTTTCCCTTGCGGAACAATTTAGTGCACCATTTATTGTTGTGGGGTATTTCGCTTAACCCGCGTCCGTGCTGACGCCCTTGGTAAATACCGCCCGCATACTCCTCTGGTGCAAATCATTGGGATAGAAAACTCTCGAAATCAATTTGTTACTATTCCCCGTCGGCCTTTTTTTTTCCACTTCTCTCAGGAGAGGAGAACCTATAGCGCCGAGTGGGCGCCCCGAAATGACACCAAATAACTCTTGCAGTTCTTTTTGAACAGTTGCAGGTTGTAACGCTCCGGAAACACTCGCGTGGGAAAGGAGTTCCACAGCTTCCGCGCTCTGTAACAGAACGAGTTCTGATGCAGGGATGTTCGCTCCGTCGGGAGATGAACCGCAAACTGCTGTGATCCGTCGGATTGTCTTGTGGAGCCCACATAAACCGAATTGCACGGAACAACACCACGAATCTCCGAAAAACAGTACGCGTGATAATATCTGTAAAACGGACAAAGGTCGGCTACGCTTCTTCGATGTAATAGCGGCTGTAGTCCCGAGTCAGTGCCGAATCCCCGATCAGGCGAACCGCCCATCTCTGTATGCTCTCAAGTAGGCCAAGGGTATGTTTGGGAGCAGAGCTCCAAACATGAGAGCAATATTCGAGCGCGCGTCTAATTTAGGATTCATACAGGAGGAGAAGTTGGGCCGGAGTAACATATTTGTTGGCTCTAAAAAGATAGCTCCGTTTTCCTGAGGCTGACATGGAGATGCTCGACATGTGTTCATGCCACGATACATTCCCACAGACTGCCACGCCGAGCAATTTGAACCTTTCCCCAGACTCGAGGGCCTGGGCATTCATCATCAACTGTGGAACAGATGATCCACTTTTATTTTTGAATGTTGAATACTGTGTCTTCGTTGCATTGAAAGTGACGAGATTGGCCTTTCCCCATTGCAGGCCCTTATCCAGATCCTGATTCAGAAAGTCAATCTGTCAACATCTCAGCTGGTGCGACGTAGATCCACCAATCGGCCGGACCCTCGAAAAGCAGGAAACAGGCGTACTATCATCTGCAAAACTGAACACTCGCTTATCCGTTGTCTCCAACAAATCATTTGTGTGAAGCAAAACAAGGTTGGAGCCAAAATAGAACCTTTGGGGCAACCCCAAATTAACAGGATACAGGTCCGAACACTCGCCGTCCACAACAACCCGGATCAATCGATTTTCGAGGAAGCTCTTCGTCCAGTCGCAAAGCAGCTGGGAAAGTCCATATGAACGAAGTTTGCTCACCAACGCCCCGTCCCAGACGTGGTCAAAGGTCTTGGAGATACCCAATGCGACCACCCTTAACTCACCATGCCGCTCAATCCTAGATGTCCATATATCGGTTATAAGGGTCAAAAGGTCCCCCGTGCACAAGATAAGCGAAAGAGTCTGCCAAGAACCGGCGATAGTTCTGGAGCACAGTTCTTAAGGACTATTGCTGGTATTCCGTTCGGGCCGGCTGTCTTCCTTCAGTCCAGTCCACGTAAAATGCGTTGAATAGTACGCGGGCGGAACCTCACATCCCTCATCGAAGACCGTATCGGTGCGATCACATCATCATCATCATCATCATTGGCACTACAACCGGGATCCGGTCTTGGCCTTATTTAACAAATCTCTCCACCGGTCCCGATTTCGAGCCGATGTCAGCCAGTTTGGCACTCCCAGGCTCTGGGCGTCCTGGTCTATGCCATCCCTCCATCGCAGACAAGGTCTGCCGCGCTGTCTACTACCATACATCCTGCCACAAAGGGACTTTCCGGGCAGGCTCCTCTTCGCTCATTCGAGGTAGGTGTCCCGCCCACCGGCGTCTACCGAGCTTGATTTTTCTTACGACATTAGCTTCAAGGTAGATTGCGTACAACTCATGGTTGTAGCGTCTCCGGAATCGTCCTCCCTCACATACGGGGCCAACAATTCTCCTTAAGACCTTTCTCTCGAACGCGGCCAATAGTTCAGAGTGCCTTTTATTAACCACCCAGGTTTCGGATCCATACGTGAGTACTGGTAAGACCATGGTCTTGTACAGTAGCAGCTTGGATGTTCTGGATAAATTTCGAGATTTAAACAGCCTTGATAGACCATAGTCTGTCGCAAGACTGATGACCTTGCCCGGAAGAAAAAAAAACAAATCATTATGGAAAATTTAACAAGCCTCAGGACTTGCTAAATAAGGCCAAGACCGGTTTCCGGTTGTAGTGCCGATGATGATGATGATGATGATGATAGACCACAGTAGGCTTTGTTGGATTTAATCAGCCGTTCGCGTATATCTTCTTCCATATTGTTATCGGCTGATACTATTGACCCAAGGTAGTTATAGGATTGCACTACTTCAAATTCGTGCTCCACTATCCTAATAGTTTGACCAACGTTAGGTCTTCTCTTCGCAGAAGTTGCCACCATGTACTTAGTTTTTCCCTCATTAATGTGCAGTCCCAGTTTTTGTGCCGCCTGAACGATCTGGGTGAAGGATTCCTGTACCGCCGATTCGGTTTTACCGATGATGTCGATGTCATCTGCGTAGGAAAGTTTCTGGCTGGAGTTGGTGACAATAGTCCCTCTAGTTGTAACGCCAGAGTCACAGATTGCTTTCTCCAACACCAGGTTGAAGAGGAGGCGGGCCAGACCGTCCCCTTGTCGGAGTCCGTTATAGATGTTTATTGATTTGGACACCAACCCCGTTATTTTTACTTGACTAGTTACGTTGGTCATGGTCAACCTACAAAGTCGTATCAATTTGTTTGGAATGCCGAACTCTCTCATGGCATTATATAGTTCTACCCTGGCTATGCTGTCGTGGGCAGCCTTAAAGCCTATGAATAGATGAATCTTAAATTCCAGACATTTTTCCATCGCCTGCCTAAAGGTGAATATCTGATCAATTGCTGATTTGCCTGGGATGAAGCCACACTGATATTGACCAATGATGGCTTAAGCGTATAGGGCTACCCGATCTTGTAGGATAGAGGAGAGTATTTTATATGCGGTACTCAGCAATGTTATATCCCTATAGTTGCTGCACAGTGTGATATCTCCCTTCTTATGTATGGGGCAAATTATTCTATGACGCCAATCTTCCGGCATCTCCTCTTGCTCCCATACGTGCACCACGATCTCATGAATTGCGTGATGTAACGCTGCCCCGCCTTGTTTTATCAGCTCAGCTGGTATGTCATCAGCTCCATGGGGCTTTATTAGATTTGAGCTGTCTAATGGCTTTTAATGTTTCCTCGATGCTTGGTGGCGGCAGCATTGGTCTTGATCTTGCATTGGTGGAGCTTCCAATTCTCCTGTGAGCTGACCATTTAACAATTCATTGAAGTGCACTCCCCATCGCTCCAGAATGCCTTCAGGATCGGTGATCAGATTACCCTCTTTATCCTTGCAGTAAGTGCAGCGTGGTGTGTAGCGCGTCATACTGCGGATTATTTGGTAGAACTTCCGCACCCGGTGCGGACCTCACTATCTACTTTTCTCTATTTCACAGACAAGGTTTTTTTCCCAGGCACTTTTCTTTTGTGTGTGAAGTCTTTTTTCAGATCTTCTGAGCTCTTTGTATTTCTCCTCGCGCACCCGCGTCCTATGAGACTGCTGCATTGTCCGGTATGCAGCATTCTTACGTTCAGTCGCTAGTTTGCACTCATCATCAAACCAGTCGTTTCGATCTCTACGACTACTGCCTAAGATGGAGTTGGCAGTACTAATGACAGTATTCTTAAGGCGTGTACATTTCTCTTCTACGCCCGGCGTTCTGACGTCAGGACTTACTCTCCCTCCATCGAGCTCTTCGAGGGCGAGTCTTAACGCATGCCCAAAAGTGTTGCTAGTGTTCTCATTGCGTAAGGCAGCTGTGTTGATTCGAACCTGATCCGCGGATGCAATACGTCTCCGTAAGGCAATCCGCGCTCGGAAAACTGTACCAACAAGATAGTGATCCTAGTCGACGTTGGCACCTAGGTACGTTCGTATCGTCATCAAGCTCGAGGAGTGGCGGCGATCTATCAACACGTGGTCAATTTGGTTGCGAGTGACTCCATCAGGTGATACCCAGGTGGCTTTGTGGATATCTTTACGCGGTGCGATCACAGGTGGGTCCAAAAGACCGGCATCGAGGCTTGAATTCGCGAAAAATAAATTCGCGAACACAAGCTTTATCTTTTGAGTTTGTGACTAACGTCACGCTGCCCGTCACTAACGGAGGAAAAGAAAGGGAAGTGAAGTTACTGGTGACAGCCCTTACCATTGACCAGAAAGGACGCGAACCAGTCAGACACGCAAGGAGTTTATTGGTCACTTTGTCGTTGTAGGCCTTCTTCGCGGTATCAATCGCCTGGTTACACGCGTTTCTGATTGTAACAAAATTCGTTCTGTTAACCTCGGTGAGATTGGAATGCCATTGCTTAAAAGCTCTGTTTTTTCCCGCTGTAATCTGCCCGCATTTTTTATCAAACCAATGTTTAGCAGATAAATTTCGTTTGATGGAATGCGGAGTATAGATCTCCATCCCGCGAAGAATAATTTCTGCGACCGACTCCGCACATGTGTTAACATCGGAGTCTCCAAAGCACACCTCCGACCATGCGAAGAAATCTCGCAAATCGCCCAGGGATAAACTCACGACTCTCATTAAAACTTTCAAAAATAGGAAATCGTCTGGTATCGAAAACATCCCGAAATTTAACATTTACACTACTGAATGCGATAACGTCTCTATTAACTCATAATATGCAACGAATTTGAAAATGGCCAATCCCACTCCAAAACAATGGAAACAGAGAAGCAACCAGCTAATCTTCACTCTACAAGTCTACTACCGAACATCAGCAGAGTATTTTAAAAACTGCTAATTAAAACTATAATAATAATATAATATATAACCAGGTTGTCTTTCGATCCTGGCATGACACTATAGACGTCTCTAATTGGAACAAACGGAAACGAGAATGCAGTGGCCCATTTCTGGGTAACTTTGGAAAGGGTTTTGACATCATATAGATAAACAAAGTTGTCCGTAAGTTATCCGCTAATGAAATTCCCAAAAGTATGCTTTCCGCTATATACGAAATGGGAAAACAAAATGCGATGGTACATTATCTATAAAAGATTTTTCATAAAAAGCGATTCACCACAAGGGGCAGTCAATACTCCCATTCTAGTTAATAGTACAAATAGAGATATACGAAGCTCTCTTACCCATGCTATCGCGTATGGTGGGCTACGAGGGTTGCCTCTTATGTTTCGGGATTTGGCAACCCTAACGTTGCAATCCGGCAATTGACAGCTCTGTCATAAAGTTGGACATTTTTGACGTTATACGCACTCAGAACATTTTGACATACGAGCGCTATTTGTGTTGTTTACAGTAACTTAAAAGATTCATCTCGGCCCAAAAATGGAATTAAATCGTCAACATTTTCGTGCGATTATTTTTTACAACTTTCGGCGTGGATTAACTCAGCAACAGTGCATGGATGAACTTAATTCAATTTTTGGCGATGAAGCTCCATCAAGGACCAGTGTTTATCGATGGTATGGTGAATTCGATCGTGGTCGTAGTTCACTCCAAGATGAATTTCGTGAAGGTCGTCCAAAATCAGTTGTTGTTCCGAAAACCATTGATGATGTGCGCGAACTGATATTGGAAGATCGTCATGTGACCTATCGTGAGATTGAGACAACCTTAGGCGTTAGTGGGACCAGCATACATTCAATATTGCATAAACATTTGACCGTCAAAAAAATTTGTTCGCGTTGGATCCCACACAATTTGTCAATCGCCCAAAAAAAGGCTCGTGTCAATTGGTCGAAAGAAATGCTCAAAAAATACGGTGGCGGTGCTTCGAAACACGTCTATGACATCGTGACAGGTGATGAATCATGGATTTACGTGTATGAGCCCGAAAGTAAACAGCAGTCGACTGTCTGGGTGTTTCAAGATGAGCCAAATCCAACAAAAGTTGTTCGCGCACGAAGCACTTCCAAGCAAATGGTCGCCTGCTTTTTCGGAAAAACTGGACATATCGCAACCGTACCACTAGAAAAACGCAGAACAGTCAATTCTGAGTGGTACACAACCATTTGTTTGCCAGTTGTCTTCCAAGAAATCAGGAAAACCAACCGCCGAAGACGGATCACTCTTCACCACGACAATGCGAGCTCTCACACATCGGCTTCGACAACTGCATTTGTGAGCACCCAAAACATCGATTTGATGGGTCAACCGCTGTATAGTCCTGACTTGGTACCGAATGACTTCTTTTTATTCCCGTACGCAAAAAACAAACTGAGAGGTCAACGTTTTTCGACACCTGAAGAAGCGGTTGCTGCATTCAGAATGCATGTGTTGGAGATACCTCAATCAGAGTGGCAAAAGTGCTTCGACAATTGGTTCAAACGCATGCAAAAGTGTATAGATCTTCATGGGGAATATTTTGAAAAACAATAAAGTGATTTTCGATGATCAATATTTGTTTTTGTTCTCTAATCCCGAAATATAAAAGGCAACCCTCGTATAATACAGCGCGACTTCAACAACGTGCAGCGCTATTGCGATGACTGGAAACTTAAGATCAACTTCCAAAAATGTGAAGCCATCATATTTAGAACTCCATTATATAAAACCACGAACGACACAAGGAAAAACTGGCGAAAGTTAGTTATCGTGGGACCGCATGGAGATAAACTGGAAACCAAGAGTTTAGTTAAATACCTTGACATCTGGCTAGACCAATATCGGTATTACAGACATGTAGAGGCTGCTTTGCTCAAAGCGAGGAAAACTTTTGCTATGACAACGAGGCAATTTCACAGTAGCCAACTTGACAGTAGGGTAAAAGTTATATGCTACAAGACGCTAATCAAGCCAATGGACATATATGGTTGTCCAGTGTGGTTTAACATAGGTCCAAATTTGATGGAAAAGATTTGGGTGTTCGAAACGAAGTGTCTTGGAACTTGTCTCAGATTATATCGGGCACCGGAATGGGACTATAAAAAGTATTATTCAAATGAGACTTTATATAATGAACCATACATAACTAGGTTGGATAAATGTATGATTAAAGCAATCAGAGGACATATTGCGAGAGCAATAAGCTCGTCCAATGACCTAATTTTCGAGGCTTATTATCCAAACACTCCGTGCTATGAGAGCGTGCGTCACAACGGCTTTGTTCCTCCAGAGGCGTTCCTTGATTTGGACATGAAAGGGCTTATACAGGATATACCCGGAATTCCACTGATCTATCATGTAAGATCATCCGTGGACGGGCGATTGTGCTACGACCGGGAAGGAACGCGCACCGAAGATGAGCTATTGCGCTTCAGTAGGGCTATCTCCAACAGAGACCGGAACGATAGTATTGGACAGCGTCTACAGTTCAGGTGGTTGAATGGCAAATAAAGAGCTGAATGCCAATGTCGGTATAGAATAACAGTATCATCAGCCAGCTTACATAGACTTAGCTTTTCTAGAATTAGGGCAATACAAGATTTAAGTTAAGTTAAGATTAAAAAAAAACAAATGTAGGTTAAGTTTTAAGAAAAAAACAAAAAAAAATTCGACACAAAGTTTTCAAAATTTTTCTTTGTCATTTAAATAATTATAAGTACTGCCACAAACAAAGTTCTGTCGCAGAAAGGCAAATTATACAATAGTCATGTAATGTTTAGCTTAGAGCGTCTGCGTAGGACCAGTAAGTTATAATATAAAATAATGAAGCTAGAATTTAAGCATTTTTTGTCTAGCATGTAATTTAGAAACTAAGAATATAAAACGAAACTAAAAAATGTTGCAAAAATGAAAATGAAAAACCAATCCAGATGATCCGCTTTCTGGTTTAATACCAGGTGTACCGGTATGAAGAGAGCGTTTTTTTTTTAAGTAAAAAACATGTTTTTTAAAAAGTAAAAAACATTGTATTCGAAGTATTGGCCGTTGCTTTCTACACATTTCGACCACCTTTCTGGCAATTTGTGGATACCACACCAATAAAACCGGTCGTCTTTTGAGACAAACCATTCGGTTCATTGGCGGGAGGTTTTAATTTTCTGCTTTAATATGAAGAAATGGATTCGTATGCTGCCCGAAAGATGGGAGAAAGTACTGGCCAGCGATGGACAATACTTTGAATCATAAATGTGTAACCAGTTTTTTACAATAAAGCCTCGAATTTCGGAAAAAAACGGCGGAAGCAAAGTTGTACACCTAATAGATGTAATCATAGGAACTGATGATTGTTTATATAGATGGAATCATAGGATGATTGATCATAAGATGATGGAATCTTAATTGTTTGAGAGGGGGTGTAAAGCGAGGTGTAACATTAGGAATGAATTTAAACACATAGTATCTGAAAGGTGAATATTTTTTAATTAAATTTTCCTAGCTGTTGAATAAGCAATAATTATGCCAGAGTTAAGTTTGACTTCCTTGAATTTTACGAAACATTATTCTTTTCCGAGCTACGGCCGGAGTTCGATACATTATTCGCTAATTTTTCGGCACAAAGGAAAGTACTTGGGCTCGATTTAGATGCTATTTATACTACGTCAACCAAAGAGAGACTTATATTTATAATGCATCGTTATCGTAACATGAAACAAAGAGAGACTTTATCTTTACACTACATCGTTATCTTAACATGAATCACCAGATGTGATTTGAAACATAGAAACATACCAGGTGTACCGGTATGAAATGAGCGCTATTTTTAAAAACTAAAAAACATTTTTTTAAAAAAGTAAAAAACAGTTTATTCGAAGTATTGGCCATTGCCTTCTACACATTTCGACCACCTTTCTGGCAATTTGTTGATACCACGCCAATAAAACCGGTCGTCTTTTGAGGCAAACCATTCGGAGACGCAATTTTCGACTTTTTCGTAGGAATTGAAATGCTGCTCAGCCAATGCGTCTTCCATCGATGACAATAAATGGTAGCCGGAAGGAGTCAAGTGTGGTGAACACGGCGGGTGGGGTAACACTTCCCAGCCGAGAGCTTTTATTGTTTCTTTGACGGGTTTTGCTGTATGACACGGAGCATTATCATGCAACAAAATTACCTTTCCGTGTCTTGTGGCCCATTCTGGTCGTTTTTCGATCAATACATGGTTCAAATTGATCATTTGTTGTCGGTAACGTTGCGCATCAACAGTTTCGCCAGGTTTTAAAAGTTCATGATACACCACCCCTTTCTGGTCACACCAAACACAGAGCATTGTCTTTTTTCCGAACCGATCAGACTTTGCAGTCGATGTTGACGCTTTTCCTGGATGTGTGGGGGTTTCTCTATTCTACATGAGAACCAACCCACAATCTCAACCAAAATTTCCACCTAATTTCGACCGCTTTCAGCGCGTCATACTTACCCATTTACTTTATATGTATTCCCCTGTAAAACATTTCAAACGGACGTATAGCTAAACTCGTTATCCTTTGCAGATAATGCATAATTGAGTTTAGCTACATTCTTGTCAAACGGCAACTCCATTCTTGCTAACCATGAGTTTCCCATCGGAAATCTCATAATGTCGGTTAGCAACAACAAGTCTAAAAGAACGACGCTGTTGCATCATAGCAAAATATCTGGGGTTATTTCAGCGTCTTAGAGTCTGGTTCTCACACGGATTATTTCCCAAGCATCAGCGGCTTCCTATCGACTTTCCCTCAGATCACCCATTCGCTTGGGATCAACGATCTCTTTTTGCAGGTGAGTAACATCAGCTAGGTTTCCCTCTCATTCGTATTTCTTTCCACGGTTCAATGTGCTTCGACTACACCATAGCCGTACCACTGGGTCACTTGGGTATTTACCAACATTCCAGACATTTTTCTCACGGTATTATATCCCTAGCCGACGCGGTGTCCTATTGACTTTTCCTAGATCACCCATTCGCTTGGGATCAATGATCTCTTTTTGCAGGTGAATAACATCAGCTGGGTTCTCCTCTCCTTCCCAGTTCTGTCTTTCCACGGTTCAATGTGCTCCGACTACACCATAGCTTTACCACTGGGTCACCAGGTCATGTCAGTAGCTGCATCTGATACCAACACACACAACCAAAGCTGCCCCGAGATCACAGCACATCATGTTTCTGTTCTCTCGTTCTCCATGTCCGCCAATTACCATATTAACAAATGTTACTCACACTTTGACGGGCGTGAGGTTGAGAGAGCAGAGGCGTGGTCTCTTTTGGTTGCCTGTGTGTGGAATGAAATATGAATTTTCAACCCTAATTCACACCAGTCGCTATTCAATCATTACCGCGGTTGGTCACGCTGCACCGCATCAGAAGTCGCTTGTCAACCTCAATTGCCCTAGGGTACGCCGCTCGAGGCTAAAATTAATTCGCCGCGTAAGACAGTTTTCCTTAGATCATATTTAAAGACATTTGAAAGTACTTTAGTAAAGTTGCGAACGCATAACAACTAACAGACGTGTTAGAAATAGTGATAATTTAATTATTTATAAGCTAAGACAATTTAAATAAAAAATAAAAAAACAACAAACTATAAGTATTTTCGGTTCCTGGGTTTTCTTCGAGCGAGCTATTGTTTTCACAGTGACGGTGCGGGGAAGAAGTGAATCGTTTGCCCGTGCTTGGTGCCATACTTCTTACCCCCCACAGATGTACCCATGATTTTTTGCGTTTAGGATTTTTAAAATAAATCTATTTTTCATCACCAGTCACAATTCGATGCAGTACTGACTTCTTTTCGTGTTGTAGAAGCAACGTTTCACATGTGGTGTTTCGCTTTTCCATCTGCCTGTCATTAAATTCATGTGGCACCCAGTTTCCACACTTTTGGATCCTTCCCATAGATTTTAAATGGTCAGAAATTGTTTGTTGTACATCATTTAACATTTGTGCCATTTGTTTTTGATTTAAAACGTCATCATGATCCAATATTGCTTGCAATTCGGCGTCTTCAAACTTTTTTGGTGGTCTTCCACGTTCTTCATTTCTCACATCAAAATCATTATCTCTGAACCGCTTAAACCATCTTTTGCATGTTGCTTCCGATAGAGCATGATCACCAGAAGCCGCGACAAGCATTCGATGCGACTCTGCAGCACTTGTCTTCAAATGAAAACAAAAAATTAATGCTTTCTGCAAATCATCATTTTCTGGTACAAAAATCGACATTTTTAACAGGATTAAAAAAATGATGTTGTTTATACAATGACTTGATGCATACTAAATATGTTTGACAGATGTCATAGCAACCAAATAAAAAAATATATGGGCTCGTTCACAACAAATGTTCCCTATCGATACATTTGTATCTTGACGCTCACTTAAGACCGGTACACCTGGTAATAAGTATGACCGTTTTATTGGTGCAAGGGTAATAACCTTGCCCGGAAAAACTTATTATTATGGACAATTTAACAAGTCTTGGATATGGACCGGATACCGGTGGAGAGACTTGCTAAATAAGGCCAAGACCGGATCCCGGTTGTAGCGCCGATGATGATTATGACCGTTTTAAATCGCCGATTACTGGTAAAATAATTTGTGTTTATGTAAGTAATTATGTAATGTTTTTACATGACCCACTGCTTAAAAACCCTAAAACTAATCCACTTCAATATTGAATGATTTTTCATTTAAACACATTTTCACAAAGAGTTTTTGTTCTTTAATGAGTTTCAATTCAAACACAATTTTAATACTGTTGTTTTCGTTGTTACATAATTAACCAGTTCCACAGTTAGCCTACTGGTAGGCTTTTCATGATTTGTTTCCACACACTCTCGTCTGCTTTCGATCAGGTTGTAATGGGTTGGTTTCACTGCCATACTTAAACACTAGCGGCGCTACATTGGACGTATGGCAGGAATCTTCTGTGATTATGTTCAAGATCCGCAATTTACCACAAATAGGCAGATATTAAGAATAACATTATTGTCTAATCGCTACAATAAAACAGATTCGGCAGACTTACTTATCATCTACGCCAACGATGCGGTTCCTAGTCAAGTAAACATCCAGTATTCACACATCCTGGATGTGTACATTTAGCTGCGGCTGTCTGATTGCAGGATACACAAAATCCGAATGCTAATTAACTAACTTATCTTTAAGTTACACATGATTTACATTGAGATAAAATATATCAGGCAATAATAAATAAAATCAAAAATGATGTGCCTTTATCAAATATCTGTTCAGTTTCCCAGATGCATTCGATATCAAGCGGAACGGATGTTCCGAAGAAACTTCCTGCAAAGTGAGGTCTTTATAAGTACGACGGTTCGTCTCACTTGTTTCATGTCCCTTTAAATTCGAAACTTTTGAATGAGTTATATGGCTCAAGTAACGTGGAATGATTAAATATTATATGAGGCATCAAAGGCTCCAGGGGATTCAAATAAACCGAATTTACACGCTGATGCTCATTTGAAGGCAACTAAAACTTCGTTAGTCGCATGGCGCGCTAACAAACTTCATCGCTCCAGTGAACAAACAAACAAATTCCTTCCCCGTAGATGCCCTTCCAAACATTGTAGCTAGGCTTCTATTTTATTAATCAGTCGTCCCAAGCACGACATCCTTCCGCAACGAAGACCCACGTAACGTAATGTTAGACATTAACGTTCTTCAATTAAGAATTAATTTAAACATTTTTACAGTGAGGCGTCGGAGAGGCCAACTGTGACACGCAAACCAGCAACAACGCAGACCCATTCCTTGCGCGCTGCTCCGTCGCTCTTAAGAACAGTTGATTGAGTGGCACATCAAAGCGGCCGCGTTTAATGTGCCATTTCCCACCCGGAGCAGGGCACCCAGAGGAGCAAACGAAGGGCCGAAGACGCCCTCCTAATGGCGCTACCCGGCCTATTATTCTTTTTATATGAGCACTTTGAGTTTAATGAAATACCAAATGGTGGGAATGAAAACAGCTAGCCGAGCAAGGGACTGGCAGCGCTAAAATAATATCCGCGAGATATTTTCTTCCCGGATGCCGTCAGACCAATTTGTTGTTTCAGCCCTCTGATAATTATTATCTTGACCAGATACTACTAATCGCTGGTTCCTACAGTCTTGTGGCTTCTATCAATTTCTCCAACCCCACCCCAAAAATCTGCCTATGGCTCATAAGCAACTAGCTATGTTTAACATAGCCTTTGCCAGGCCAAGCGGTCCACAGTGTTACTGGATCAAGGTGAAAATGAACCAGAACGCACAGTGCTTCACGTATGACTACTCGTATCTAATAGAGAGTGTGTGAACTAGTTTCATGCCGCGCGACCATTTGGGTCCACTGATGCCCGACTATAACTTTCTAGAGTAGAACACTACAACGATTTCACCTGAGTAAATATGCAAAAAAAAATCGCGGAGCAAGAGAACTCCGAGTAACTTATACTCCCACCCAGTTCGTCCTAGTTCTACCCAATTCCGAAAATAAAACGTACGTTGGTTACCTTCTGATTTGAAATTATTGATTTCTTTTTTTCGGGAACACATCGGCAAGTCCTGGAGGGGGTGGAAGTATAGGCAGGCACCAATTAATCTTGCCTGATTACACTCCAAGCAGTGCGCATCCACGACAACGGTCCTGTGTATCTCTCAGCAGCGACTGGGCATCGTACTCCGAAAAGTTAGCCCGTAACCCTGTTGCAAGACGGAACACGGAAGGAAAACACAGTTCTACTAAATTCAGAGGAAATAATTCTGCGCGGATTTTGCGAACTCTGCTCTCAATTCAGAGAGAAGAGCAAATTTAATGGTATTGCCAGACCGAAAGGAAGTGACTACACTGATTTTGAGCACGGACAGCAGCACGAGAGGGGGCCTTCCTGTTCGAGCTGAAGTTTCCTTTTTATTCCCTGTGCCATCCAATACACATTTTGCATTACAGTTATTTATGCAAGTCCGAGTCCTTGTGTGCATCTGGTGGGTGACTTTTCAGTGTGTGATTAGCATTGCTTGGAATATCGGACCCATGATGGGCTAACCCTATGACACAATCTAACGCTACTGAAGTGGAACGTTGCAAATGCCTTAGGTTTCAGTTGGAACTAGAGAGTGTTCATGCACTGGTAAGGCCTGAAAAGACATTTGTTTGACTCGAGTGATGTATCAGTTTGTTAAATATAAATAATATTCAGAATTAACTAGAGTGACCTCAAGACTTGTTATTGATAGTTTGATTCATACATGAGGTTTCTTAATCGTGGACCATTAAGGCGAGACATTCAAATTAATCTGCCTGGGATTGATTGCAGCTTCAAAACACGTGGATTGCGAAAATAGGGCGTCTCTTTTTTTTTACACTAACGCGCGCACAAAAGGGAATTCTGAAGTACCCTTAAATGTCAGAGCACAGTGCGAGCGGATGGAGAGGAAGTGGATAAGGAAAGGAGGTGTCGATGTATATTGGTCTTGAATGTCTGGACATCACAACGGCCAGGAAACACATGATCAGGCAGAACTTTCCACATTCGTGCGGTTCGGCTAAAGAATGACTCTCTATGTTTATTTGTGCGCCTGAAGTCCACTTTCAACGTGAACTGATGCGCATTCACAGATTGAATGGTATCGTGGGAAAATGTCTGAAGGGGCGGAACACATTCAGGAAGTTCAGTTGAGCAACGATCGTGGTAGTACCAATAGAAAAGAGATAGACATGATACGTTCCGCATGTGTTCTAACGACGGAATTGATCGACTTACGGCTGAGTCCCCAATAAGTTTCACTGCTCGTTTTTGCATCGTGTCGAGCACGGGTAATGCAGTTTTGGATGCGCCTGACCAAATATGGGAGTTGAACTCCATTTTTGGACGAATAGACGCCTTGTAAATAGTGGCCAGGTTGGATGGAGTGAAGTATCTTTTGTATCTCTAAGGAACCCCATACATTTGGCTGCACTTTTCGCAGCTTCAAATATGTGGTCATTCCAGTTAAGAGTCGAATTAATTCGAGTGCCGAGGATTGATAGTTCCTTGGCTTCGTCGATGCAAGTGCCATTCAAAGACAGTATATTTACTTTGGGGCTCGTCTTTGACGACAAGAGGCCACACTGAGTTTTTTGGGCATTGAGTTCTACTCGGTGAGATAATCCTTACTGATATATCTTGTTGAGGTCTGAATTCAATGTATCAAGCATAAGTAGCTGGTTGGTAGTGACGTTCGAAGAGCTTGGACGGGGTGTTCGTATGAGTATGTGAAACTCAACGTGCTATCATCAGTAAACGAGTGAATTGGTTTGTGAGTAATTCACAAGAGATCATTTATACAGATCAGGAAGAGAGTGTTTGAGAGTAGCGAGCCCTGGGGAACACCTGCATTAATTTTGATGGGAGACAGATTTGACACCATCAAGAACCACTTGGATTGAACGGCCAGAAAGATAGCCTCTTATCCAATGGATCAGGGAATTGTCCACTCCATATGAATGCAATTTTGACAAAAGTCTGGATGCCAAACTCTATAGAAGGCTTTTGAAATATCCAATGCGACTAACTTGCTTTCACCGAGGTAGTGGATGGAATGGCTTCACTTTTTGGTAAATCAGATCTCCTGTGGACCTGTTGCTACGAAAACCATATTGGCGGTCATTGAGGAGGTCATTTGATTCCAGATATTTCGAAAGTTGACGGTTGATAAGTAATTCCATTACCTTCGAGAGAATAGAAGTTAGTGCTATGGGTCGATAGAAAGAGAGGAACGATTTGTCACCCTTTTTGGGAATTGGCTGAATGTTCGCTGTCTTCCATCTATTTGGGAAACGGTCAGTAGAATAAGACAAATGGAAGAGTGTCTGCAGTGGTTTAGCGAGTGAAGAGGAACATCTCTTCAAGAGGATTGGGGGAATGCCATCCGGACCAGCGGATTTATGTGCGTTTAGCTCTTTGAGTGCGCGGGCAACAATACGCGTTCGGAAGCGAATATAGTTCATGGTGTGCTGCTTATGCTCAAGTTGAGGTGGAACCGATGTGGTATCAGGCAGCGTAGAGTTGGCTGCAAAATGTGCAGCAAGTAGATTCGCTTTCTCTATTGCAGTGGAGACTGGGTTGGTATCGACTATAAGCGATGGAATAGATGAAGAAACTGAGTTTTGAATGTTTTTCACGAATGTCCAGAAGTTTCTACTACCTGTGGGAGAGTGTAGTATTTTTTGTCTCACTCTCTGGTCATGCAAGAACTTGGCGAGTATAATATACGCATTGCAGTCATTTCTAGTTCTCTTAAATCTTCTCCGGTTTTCCTCAGCTCAACTCTTTAGACTTAATGGTTTTGTGGCGGTTCCTTTGAACGCCACTGCTTACCTTCTCATCAATAATTCGAAAACATCCACCAAGCTTACAAAGAACCCTATACAATAAGTATTGTGGCAGTTCCATTGGAGCGCCATTACTTAGAGGGCAAGTATACATACCAAATCTCCCATCACCTGCAATTATCTGCAGATATTTCTCCCTTTACGAGTTTCCCCCATAAGATGCATTCAACGAATCTTCGAAACCTCCTAGGAAGAGAAATCGTATTCATGTATCTACAGCACCACTGCGGGGCGCCATCAATATTACCCAAAATCATGATTACACCAAGCGCATCATCTTCTTAAGAAAGAAATACGGACGCATCACTAAGCCACCGATACAACTTGAAATATATTTGGGCGCGCTTATCTCCTGTCCAATCCCGCCGCACACGTGCAGGAGATACTTCTTCTTTTCTTTGTCGTCCCAAACATCTCGGTCGCTTAACCGAGCGACAGACAACTTGGAAAAACACGCCAGGCGGCACAAGTAATACAAACAAGGGGCAACACCATTGAATTGCCAACTAAGGATATACGATCGTCGGAAATGCTGTGCGCATTAGCCGATAGTATAAACATCCGACGTCCCCCTTGATACAACGAGTGCACAGCAGCAACCCTTTTGATCATTCCCTGTGTTTGATTTTCACTCATCTGCGTGCATGTTGGCCGGTCATGAAACCCCAACGAGTATAATGCTTAGCGAATGGCTGCCGAGGGAATCAAAGTTCTCAGTGGCACGGTTACGACAATATAAACACCTGCGTTTCTACGACTTGCCTAAGCAGCAAGTGTATCTTTCGACTTGGACATTGGTTAACGATGTTTCAACGGTTCGCACGCTGAGGGACGCTCAGCATGGTGACCGGAGTGATTAAGGATATGTGTGCGCAATACAAAATTTAGTTTAGTATTTAAGTTTGATATGGGGTAAAAACAATTGGCGCAAGACTAATAACCTTGCCCGGAAAAACAAATTAGTATGGAAAATTTAACAAACCTCGGACTTGTTAAATAAGGCCAAGACTGGATCCCGATTGTAGTGCCGATGATGATGCTGATAAGGTAAAAACAATAACAAAAACAAAGTTTTTTCTGTTCTTCATTTTCTTTGTATCTAATTAAGTTCCAAAAAAATGCATGTAAACAAAATAATCATAATGTCGAAAGACAAATTTTCATGCTTTAAGCGTATGTATGTAACTTAGAGAGTCCCCAAGGGACCAGTAAGTTAAGAAATAAGATAACATAAGCTAGAGTTTAATCAGTTTTGTCTAGCGAGTAAGTAAATTATAATAATAGGAAGAAATAAAAAATGATATATAAAACAAAAAAGTGTCAAAAGCTTTCGCGTAGACCGCCTGCCACGGACTCCGTAGTGACGGTCATTCAGAAGTCCGTTGCACTCCAAATACTTAACTAACTCTGTATTGGTGACTTTTTCCAACACCTTAGATAAAATAGACAGTAATGCTATCGGACGGTAATTTTGTGGGAGACACTTTTTTCCCCTCTTTGCGGTTGGCTAAATTCGAGCGATTTTCCAGCTGACAGGAAATGTCCTCCGTTCATAAGATAAGCGAAAGAGTCGTCCAAGAACCGGCGATAGTTCTTAAGGACTATTGCTGGTACTCCGACTGGGCCGGTTGCCTTCCTACAGTCCAGTTCGCGTAGAATGCGTTGAATAGTACGCGGGCGAAATCTCACATCCCGCATCGAAGACCGTACCGGCACGACCACAGATGGCTCCAAAAGGCCGGGATCGAGGTTTGAATTCGCGGAAAATAAATTCGCGATCATATTAGCTTTATACGTTGGATTTGTGACTAACGTCCCGCTGTCTGTCACCAACGGGGAAAAGGGGAGGAAGCGAAGTTACTACTGACAGCCCCTGCCATTGACCAGACGGAACGCGTGTTACACGCAACGCCTACCACCTCCTAATACTCTCCTTGTGGGGGCCACCTTTCACCATTAAATGATGTACCTTCATGTGAACCCCCATATGTTGATTAATCCCAATCAACATACCCAATGTATGAGTTCCTGTAAAAATGCATTAAATACAAAAGGCATATACAGGCGAATCGTGGAATCCAGATACCACATCTGGGAAAAAATCTATTACAACACAAAGAAAATAATGTGCTATTCAAAACAGAGAACAATTCCATGGTAACAAGCCATAAGATATACAAAATATCTTTGCTATCGTTGACCATAAATGAACATTTGTGTAAATACAAGGTTTTAAGAAATGTATCGCACGCGTACACACAATCACCTCTCGCAGATCATAAACATTTAGAAGTTAAATAAAACAAAAAATGTTCTGTGAGGCTGTTGTGTGGGAAAAAGATCTATTGTGCATGTAAACAATGGATGCACCCTTTGGTCTGCACGATCGAAGGGGAGATAAGAAGGTGTGAATGCGAACGTCGTCCGGTTTTGAATTTTGACAACTAACGGGGAGTCTGATAGGAATCGTGATCCGAGTCGGATATTAAAAAACAATCCTATCGCGCTTCACAAATCAGAGTGTGAGTCCGAACTTCGTCCTGGTCGGATGCAAATTAAAACAAAAATAATAATAGAGTCGTGGAAATTTACCCGTCCCAAGTAAATCTGATGTACGTTTGATTGTAACGCGTGTAATGTGAATGCGTGCGCGTGTGTAAAAGAAAGTAGATAATACGAGGGTTGCCTTTTATATTTCGGGATTAGAGAACGAAAACAAATATTGATCATCGAATATCACTTTATTGTTTTTCAAAATATTCCCCATGAAGATCTATACACTTTTGCATGCGTTTGAACCAATTGTCGAAGCACTTTTGCCACTCTGATTGAGGTATCTCCAACACATGCATTCTGAATGCAGCAACCGCTTCTTCAGGTGTCGAAAAACGTTGACCTCTCAGTTTGTTTTTTACGTACGGGAATAAAAAGAAGTCATTCGGTGCCAAGTCAGGACTATACGGCGGATGACCCATCAAATCGATGTTTTGGGTGCTCAAAAATGCAGTTGTCGCAGCCGATGTGTGAGAGCTCGCATTGTCGTGGTGAAGAGTGATCCGTCTTCGGCGGTTGGTTTTCCTGATTTCTTGGAAGACAACTGGCAAACAAATGGTTGTGTACCACTCAGAATTGACTGTTCTGCGTTGTTCTAGTGGTACGGTTGTGACATGTCCAGTTTTTCCGAAAAAACAGGCGACCATTTGCTTGGAAGTGCTTCGTGCGCGAACAACTTTTGTTGGATTTGGCTCATCTTGAAACACCCAGACAGTCGACTGCTGTTTACTTTCGGGTTCATACCCGTAAATCCACGATTCATCACCTGTCACGATGTCATAGACGTGTTTCGAAGCACCGCGACCGTATTTTTTGAGCATTTCTTTCGACCAATTGACACGAGCCTTTTTTTGGGCGATTGACAAATTGTGTGGGATCCAACGCGAACAAATTTTTTTTACAGTCAAATGTTTATGCAATATTGAATGTATGCTGGTCCCACTAACGCCCAAGGTTGTCTCAATCTCACGATAGGTCACATGACGATCTTCCAATATCAGTTCGCGCACAGCATCAATGGTTTTCGGAACAACAACTGATTTTGGACGACCTTCACGAAATTCATCTTGGAGTGAACTACCACCACGATTGAATTCACCATACCATCGATAAACACTGGTCATCGCCAAAAATTGAATTAAGTCATCCATGCACTGTTGCTGAGTTAATCCACGCCGAAAGTTGTAAAAAATAATCGCACGAAAATGTTGACGATTTAATTCCATTTTTGGGCCGAAATGAATCTTTTAAGTGACTGTAAACAACACAAATAGCGCTCGTGTGTCAAAACGTTCTGAGTGCGTATAACCTCAAAAATGTCCAACTTTACGACAGAGCTGTCAATTGCAACGCTAGGGTTGCCAAATCCCGAAACATAAGAGGCAACCCTCGTACAGTTTAAGCCAATTACACATTTAATAATATTAAGAGTGAATATTAAGTTTTTAACAAAGGAAACCATTGTGTATCTCATTAACTACAGTGTGTATGTAAACTGTTTAATGTGTGAGTTTGAAGTGTGTTAAGTGGTTAAAGTGTAGTGTGAATGTTACGTACAGGGTAGCAAACTTTTCCGTAACACGCGAACCAGTTGGGCACTGAAGGAGTTAATTGGTCATTCTGTCGTTGTGAGCTTTCTTCGTGGTATCAATCGCCGGGTTGCACGCATTTCTGATTCTAACAAAATTCGTTCTGTTAACCTTGGTGGGATTGGGGGGCCACTGCTTAAAAGCTCTATTTTTTGCGACCGTAATCTGCTCGCATTTTTTATCAAACCATGGTTTATCAGATGAATTTCGTTTGACGGGATGTGGAATGTAGAACTCCATCCCGAGAAGAATAATCTCTGTGATCGACTCCGGGCAAGCGCTAACATCGGAGTCTCCGAAGGACACCACCGACCATGGATAAGATGCGAAGAAATCTCGCAAATCGCCCCAGTTAGCAGCCCCATACCTCCATACATGGCGAAGCTGCCTAGGCCGGTTATTCGCTCTAAATACGAGAGGTTGCGCGACAGGTACCAAACGGTGATCTGAGTTTCCCAGTGGCGCAGAAACCTCCAGGGATATCAAAAACAGATCCACAGTGTTCGCATAATCACTTCAGGTTAACAGCACGCTGTTGCTTTTGTTCTCTTTGATGTTCTGTTTGGGTCCCTTTGGTGATTTTTTTCCTCGTTGGCCTTTTTAACTGTGCCATCAGCGCACTAGCTGAGTTCTGTGTTGTATGTTTTTTCTATGTAAATGGACTGTGTGTGGTCATCTTCTAGTATTCCGAAGGTGCTGTTATTATCATTTTTATTATTATCGTTTTTTTTTTTTTTTTTGGTCCACTAAGGTATTTTTTTTTCTCTTTAGTTCAGTTTAGTTTTTGCTCTAATTCTTCCACGTTTTGTTTATATTCATTAATCACTTGCAGAGTCTGGATATACATTTCCTTAGTGATAAGGAAATCTTCATCTTGTTACGCCTAAAACCACCTACACATTAATACATACCCCTTTGGAGCCAGTCTCCACCTATTAATTTCGGTACACGCAAAAACATCCACTAATGGGTGAAGCACTTCCCAAGCCCTAGCATTGCCCCATACATTAAACGGGCCCATATCAAAGTCAATATCAAACAAATCGAACTAAACGTTCAATTTGCCCATATTGAGTTCAACATAAATCCAAGACGTGACATACGAACCAGATGTTCAACACGTAAATTCCCCTGGATCCAAACTTGCGGACCAAATGACCAACTCTCAAGTAAAGTTGGTAAGAATCATTAAATGCACGGCGGTACCGTTTCCTTTAATCCTATTCAAGGAAACATTTCCTATACGGAGCAAGGGACGGCGATCGGAACTTTCGCTGCACAACATTACTCATAATATACAAAAATATCTTTGGGTCCGTTGTCCAGTAAAAAAGAAATTGCCAAGTCCCAGGTGTAGCCCTACCGTCTTCCCAAAATCCTTACCTCAATCCTAACATATCCATTTAACCATAAAATCCCATAATATACATTTATACACTTAATCTAGTAAATATATCCTCTAATATCCTTTTACCTCAAACACATTTGCATATAAATTCAATTTCCATAGTTCATACATTTAAATACTAATCAATTCAATTATACATTAGAAATACAGTCATCATCCCTAATTCTCAAATTTGCATATCACAACATAACATACACATACCAAATTTCAAGCTACCCATTTCATAACAACAGTTCATACAATTTCCGTTATCCCAAAAATTCCTAAGCAGCTGCATAGTTTGCAATAGTTTTTCTGTTAACAAGAATCACCCCCATGAGGTAACTAGGGGCAACTGATTGATTTCGTTCATACGAAATCAAAAATAACATATAGACGTAATGGAACTTCCAACAAAGAAGGTTGTAAAAATAAAGAATTAAAAAAAAGATAATGGGTGTGTTTGGTGTTTTAAATGAAAGTATGAAAAATATAAATATATATATAGCTCCTCAATAGTATACTGGTTAGTATACCCGCCTGTCACGCGGGAGACCGGGGTTCGATTCCTCGTCGGGGAGCCTCTGGCGCAAGACTAATGACCTTGCCCGGAAAAAAAAAAACAAATCATTATGGAAAATTTAACAAGCCTCAGGACTTGCTAAATAAGGCCAAGACCGGTTCTAGGTTGTAGTGCCGATGATGATGATGATGAAAAATATAAAATAAACACAGACGTGTTCTTGTCTTGTGTTCGGAAAAAAAGAAATATTTAGTTTTTATTTGAATATAAAGAAATTATTAAAATAAATTCCACGCTCTTCCCTCGGTCGCGTCGAGGAAGCACGGTGTTGGAACACGACACAGGTAATTCTTAAGGGATTCTAGATGGTTGCCTATCCAAGGTGAATTACCTAAGGATCAGGCAAAGGATGCGCTGGCTCACAAAAGAGATCCTAATACAAAGGATCCTGTGTGCGATCATCGCACAAGGAAAATAACACGTTGCCTTGTGTTGGCGAAAATGAAAAAAGGTTTTCCTGCGATCAAACGAACGGAAAAGGAAGGTGTTGGTTTTTGAGATTTGGCCGAGACGGTCATGAGGAGTCCGTTCTAGACATTTGACCGGGGCGATCAGTTAGGAGCTCGTTTTTTAGAGCTGGTTGCGAAACTATTGTCCGATACGGTCAGAAGTGCGAAAAAAAGGTATAATATCATCAAGTCTAGTTTTTAATTAAGTAACCTACATACAAACAAAAAACAGAGTGTATTATTGTCAAAGGGAATAAAATGTGTCCTTGTGTGTGTTACGGAGATAAGTGTTTGATACCATTGTAAAGTGCATGGTGAAGTGTGACATACCAAATAACAATAAAGGTTCTTCTGTAATGTCAAAGCGAAAAAGTATTTTACTTCAAATCCGTGAGTCGGGTGTGTGTGGTGTAATTAAGATATAACAATCTCCACCGCCCTCAAGAGCCATGGCTTGGAGCACTGGTTCATACACTTCACGGTTTCATCGTTTTTCACTTGGCTTAGGTTTGGTTATTTCGCGCTTCACACGCAAGGACTAAGAAAACAAATCTCCGCGGCACTTTCGACTGTTAACCGGTGCAATAAATATTACGTGCAAAAGGAAAGGCGTTTGTTCCCTTTGCTGGTCAGACACTTAATCACACTGATTGGGATCCACTTTTCTCTATTCACTTTTTTCACTGTCTCAATTACACTGATGTAGAATTACTATGTATTTTTTACTATGGTATACGACTCTGATAGTATCCTCGATAGTATAGTGGTTAGTATACCCGCCTGTCATGTGGGAAACCGGGGTTCGATTCCCCGTTGGGGAGCCTCTGGCGCAAGACTAATGACCTTGCCCGGGAAAAACAAATTATCATGGAAAATTTAACAAGCCTCAGGACTTGCTAAATAAGGCCTAGACCGGTTCCCGGTTGTAGTGCCGATGATGATGATGATACGACTCTGATGCTTTGCTTATTTGATCTTTCCTTCGGTGATATTCTTCAACTATTTGCTTGTGTACTGTGTGTGTATCTGTAAGAAATGCCAGAGAGACATGTGCGCGTACTTTTATATTCTTTTAACGTGCTACAGTCTTTGCTCAGTATATTACACGCCTGGTTTGCAACATCAAGTAATTCATTACATCTTCTCGACAGAAGTCCGTCTCTCGATATATCATTTACATGTTTATAAAAAACAATAGTGAATTTGCCATTTGCATTTTTCTTTGGCAAACATTTTATGGCACCACGTTTCTGTCTTCGTCGACCATCGCAACCTGTACGCTAGGATACAGCACACTTTGACGAAGTGAATCAAAACAAGCCGCCGCGACTGGAATCCTTACAGTCAATAGAAAAAAAAAACGATTACTAATTTTTTTCTTTTTTATTTCGAACTACAGTCCACCGCTCTACCAACTGAGCTATCGAAGGTTAACTTGAGAAGTAACAATTCTTCATCTGCGAAGAAGAAAGCAGCAGCATCGGTCTTCTAGTTGATTTGAGGCCATTGACCCCTCAGGTGCGTGGTCTTCTCAGGTTTGTGGGGGGCGAAGTATGGTGTGCCGGCGTACGGAACGGGGTTCCGTTCCACTCCCCATCATCATTACAAGTTCAGCCAAAATGTTCTCAGGAACGGTTCAAAACACGCAGTTGGTAGTCACCGGAAAATCCAAAAATAAAACGCACTAAATGTTAGCCAGGTATGATTTTATTGTTTAACTTTTATTGAATTTAATTAGATTACAGAAAACAGATTATAATTACACTGACGATGAAACGTATGCACAAAAGATCTAAGACAGTGTACTCTACTGGTTTGACAGATGCTTTACTTATTTAGAGTTTCTTGATTAGTTTGTTATATATTATTTTTTTGAATTTCATTTTAATTAGCACTCGCGCGAGGCGACTCGACTTTACTCTATGCTCGGGGGTTAAAGATCCGCGACTACAGGATGGGATTTACGCCTCCCCGGCGCGCCACTGAGAACGGAAGACGCAACGACCGGATCGGTGGTTGTAGTACAACTTCCCGAGGAAAGAACTCCGACCTGTATTCAATCCTCGGTTAAGGGTGAGATTTGTAGGTGAAAGAGAAAATTTTCTCTTTAGGCTGTGGCCACCAAGGAAATGCCACCTTTCCTTACTGCCAGTGACCAATTGAAAGCCGATCTCTGGCACGCGGTGGTGTGCGTGTGTGATCATATAGATCTTGGTTTGCTCATGCATCGAGGCCTTGAGAACAGGCAGAATGACGGTAAAGGCAAAGGGATCGTGAAGATCATTGTTTATGATGTGCATTGCGGCTAAATAAATAGACGGCAATGCATCTAAGAAATAGTGCTAAAAGGAAAGATGGGACGGGGGCATCATTAAAGTTGGATGAGTGATGCCCTTGGCTAAATAGACGCATAGCCATTAGAAAAAGGTGCTAATGGATTGGAATACTTTATACAATGAACTCATATCTTGGGTCGGCGGAAGCAACGAATCCCTTGTCTGCATACGTATATGCAGGGTAATGCTTTTGTGGCAAAGCGCGAAATTGGTGGTTGTTTTTTCATTAGACAAAGGATCGTGGTCGGGTATATTCCAGCTGGACAAACAAGCTGTCCGACGCTGCTTTGGTCGTTGGACAAGGGAATCGCCAGCCAATGTGTATGTAAGAACATTGTTGTACACATGTGAGGCTGGGAATAGCCGACTCAAGGTTAATATTCCCTGATTATGTGGTTACATTATATGTGAACCGAATTGTTTCTTTTCAGGAGTAATGTTTGACCTTTAAGGAATATGACGCTTGGTCGATAAAGAATTGTTTTAGGAAAATGTTGCCAATGCGTTGATGCATGGAAAATGCCCTTGTGGGAGAAATTCTTTTTACAGGAGCTTTAAGGTTATGCATTAGATAACCTTAATGTGTGAAGCTTTTACAGGTGCTAATGCAATCGCATTAGCGGGAAACAATGGAATTTGAGGGGTTTCAGCACAGGAAGGTTGGGGTAATTGGGCAAGTAAGCAGTGGCGTTTGGCGGAACCGCCACGGGTTCACTGCTACCAACGACGTTATCCTCATTTCCTCTATCATAAGCCGTCGTGATAGTCTGCATACAGTGGTTGTTCTCAACGCCTCCACCTTACACTTCTTGTTCCCTTGAAAACATCGTAGCCAATGTAGCTTTGGTGTGTGTGGCCGATTCTGTGAAGTAGGGCTAGACAGAACACAGAATTTGTTGCCTCTATCTTCCTCTCTTCCTCACACCCAAATTCTCATGAACGCCATCACTCAATGTTAATTTTCCGACAACAATTACAATATTTTTAGGTGGTGGACAATTGCATATCTAGTTGCCGACGGCACATTGGTTGAGGTCATGATGTGCTGCAACACAACCAAAATACATTTAACAGACAATCGTCGACACTTATTTTGACCCTAATGAGTAAGCTGAAGGGTTCCAGGTCTCCGCAAATATCATGTCCAAAAATGCTGAGGTCAATATTAAACCATCTATTCCCACAAGCCACATCCCCACATTACGACTTAATAAGCGAGACAGTGGTGGAGGATATCCCGAGAATCACGGCAGACGAGCGACAGTCAGCATGCAGGAGGATACAGGACGGCAAAGCGCCGGCTCCGGACGGAATTCCAAACAAGGTGGTGAAAGCGCCAGCTGAAAGTCGACCGGACTTGTTTATAACCACCGTGCAAACGTGTCTAGAGGAAGGTGTCTTTACAGAAACTTGGAAACTGCAACACTTGGTGCTCCTACCAAAAAAAAAACCACCTGGAGAACCCTCATCATATCGCCCAATATGCCTTCTAGACACTATGGGAAAGATACTGGAAAGAGTGATATACGAAAGACTGCTAACCGTAGCAGAAGAAAAAGCAGCCTTATCGAACCAACAATACGGGTTTAGAAAATCGCGCTCCACCGTCGATGCCATAAAGAGAGTAGTTAACATTGCGACGGAAGCAATAAGTGGAGAGAGATGGCGCTGGGGCACAAAGGAATACTGTGCAGTTGTAACACTGGACATAAAGAATGCCTTTAACTCGGCAAAATGGCCAGTCATAAATAGAACGCTTCACAGAATGGGCACCCCACGCTACCTCCAGAGAATAATTTCCAGCTACCTCAGTAACAGGAAGCTGAGGTATGCAACAGACGATGGTGTAAAATACCACAACATCTCAGCGGGAGTTCCACAAGGATCAGTTCTGGGGCCCCTCTTATGGAACATCATGTACGATGGCGTTTTGCGATTGGTGTTGCCACAACAGGTCCAGTTGATAGGTTTTGCGGACGACATTGCCCTTGTGACAGTGGCAAAACATATTCATGAGATAGAGGCAGCTACTAACGAGGCAGTGGTGAAAGTCAAAGAATGGCTGGTATCCGCTAGTCTCGAGCTAGCAGACCACAAAACAGAGGCGGTTTTAATAAATAGCCGAAAAAAGGTGGAATATATGACTATAAGGGTCGGAGATCAAATTATTAGATCGAAAGACACAATAAAATATATAGGAGTTATGATCGACAACAGGTTACAATTCAAAGAGCATGTTAAGTATTCTAGCAAAAAAGCGTCAATGCTGCAAGCAGCACTTGCTCGAATACTACCAAACATCGGAGGACCTGGATATCCACGAAGAATCTTGATGTCTAGAGTAGTGACCTCGGTCCTACTATACGCCGCCCCTGTTTGGGCCAGTATACTGACGACGAAGGAAGCGAGGAGAAAGATGACTACAGTCTATAGACTCTCTGCCTTGAAAATCATCAGCGGTTTCCGAACCATCTCGGACGAAGCTGCTTTTGTCGTAGCCGAAATGGTTCCAATTGATATCCTTGCGGACTAGTTGTTAAGAATCTACAACAGGAGAACGTCAAGGCAACTGGAACCAACAATAGTCAAGGAGATCAAGGAGGAAGAGAAAGCAACCTCATTAACCATATGGCAAACTCGGTGGGACAACACTCCGAAAGGCAGATGGACGTACAAATTAATCCCATCTATCGCCACCTGGATGAAGAGAAACCACGGTGCCTGCAACTACCATCTTACCCAGTTCCTGACCGGCCATGGCGGATATCGCAAATATCTGCACCGTTTTGGACACAGCAGCTCACCGTTGTGCCCAGCGTGTCCAAACCAAGAGGAACATACGGAGCATGTGGTGTTCCACCGTAGACGCTTCAACGAAGGAAGACCCAATCTCCCAGGCCCGCAAGATCTCATAGAGCAGATGCTATGCTCCGAGGATAACTGGATGGAGATAAGCACAAGAATCGAGAAAGTAAGGCAAGCACACATAGCCGACGTGGAGAGAGCAGCTTAAAAAAGCATAAAGCTAACAAGCCCCGCGAAGTAATACCTAACGGCAGTCCCGCGGGGAAAGTGGTTGACGGGAGCGAGGGTGTGGTTTAGTACGCAGGCGTGCGATTTGGAACCGTCGTTCCAGGTACACGAATCGTGCATGCTAGTAGCACGGGCTGCTAGTATCTATGAAGATTCCACATCCGTTGATGGATCAAAAAAAAAAAAAAAAAAACTTATTTTGACTCTTTTTCGCCATCCCCCATTCTGTATCCACGACAGGAAGATACTCGCCTTGCCTTTAGAGCCCGCTAGCTTTTGTTAAATGAAAAAAATCATTGCCAATTGTATCAACATGAATATACACATCGATTATGGGTAGCTGCAAGCCTTCTTCAGCCGAATGGCACACACGTAGCTACCTCTCACAGTTTCTGTCTATAATTGACAATATACACACCATTATTTATCTCCGGCCGTTGGCCGACTCTTCTCAATGGTGTCAAAAATGCCTTTATCACAAAGATTCCAAAACGTTTTCTTCGATACACGTCCATAATGTGCCCTAGTGTTAACCATTCCGCCCGTTTTTATCTCAAGCCATTTCAAGAAACCTTCCTCATAATTATATTCTGGCGGATGAATAGAGAACAGAAAAATCCTACAACATCTGAGTGAGGGAGCGAGCACGTTTCATCTCCATTATGGCACACAAATCGGATGGGTAAACGAGAAAGGGAGGTTTTATCCTCTATTTGCCCGACCAGAAAGGTAACTTATTTAATTTGATTAAGATTCAGGATATTGGAAACAATAAACCCGGCACCGTATTGTGTTAATATCACTTTAGAGAATGTGCTTCATCAGGACGACGATAAACGCCAGTACGAGGGAGTTGTCAACAACAAAGTGAATTTGCTGATGCTCGCCAAAGCCTAATTGCATTTCCATAGTTTGACGGCCCTCCTCCTGGTAACCAGCACTAATTGCCAATTATGGTGGATTTGGATAACAACAGGAAAGGCCATTAAGAGAAGCCCCACCGAAGGAGAGTAATTTCAAAAATACCAACTTGCCATTTGTGCGGTCGACGAGTATTCCGAATATCTTTAGCTGTGGATTAATTATATTATTACCTCAACCCAACATTTATTCCGATAGACACCTGAGGAGCGACTGTGATAAAGGATAAGAAACGATCCGATATAAAGTTGACTACATTTACTGTTATTCCCGAGAGTAACTAGAAACCGTAAGTGCTACCCGAAGGCTAATAATCCATAAAAAAATAAGACTACTCAATTAATCATAAACGAAGGAGATGCTTTGTCAGAGACTCAAAATCTGGATAATATTTTGACGTTGGTGGGAAGAATCCCTCTTGGAGGCTCCCCTTGCCTGGGCTGCATATTTCTTCCTATTCCTATTACTATGCAGGTAACCTCTTCTGAAAGCTGTTATGTTTCTCTCTGGCAGTTGGCATGCAATCTCATTTGAGGTACGCCCTGCAACCTTGGGGAATTATATTATGAAACGCTCCTTTGATGTATCATTTGAGTGGGTTCCAGGATCTTGCATATTTGTTTCTTTCTCTGTTACATGGTAATGTGTGCATTCCCGTCATTTCTAATTATACGATCTCCAATTGGGCGATGTCTATTCGTTTGAAGAGATTCCCTTATTTTCTTTGAGTCTACTGCACCCGTTTCCACCTTTCAGTAAAATTCCTGTTTTCTATTACTTTCCAGTCCTAGGGGGTCTACCGCCAGTTGTTTTCCAAAACGGTTGGGTCAATGGCAGAGAAAAGAACCGGTCGCTAGGAAGGAGTTAATGAAAACTAATGCCTAAAGGAGGCCAAGTTAATCGTGGTTGATGTCTGGTGAAATGGTCTGCTTAAGCCCGCCAACACCCGTTTAGATTTATTCCCTCCCTAACTGACAACTTCACCCTTAACTTGGCCTTACAATAGTTGGAAAGTCGTGCAAACTTTCCCCGGAATATACAATAATTATTCTCTCAATTTGTTTGAGTTCCTTTCAACTTTCTTTAATAGTCCCTTTCCCGGAAGACTCAGATGCGATGTTCAATTCCTGCCTTTCCTAATGTGTTTTTTTTTTTCGCTTTATGGGAAATAAATCGTTAGTATTTGGCAACACGTTCTCCTTTAGTGTTGCGTCTTCAGAGATCTAGTGATGTTGCATGTCCTTCCAACGACCTACACGACACACTAACCCACTGGTAGTTCTCCTCCTTACGATGCTTTGTCCAACCCGTGTGCTAAATCGTAACTTAATTACGTTTAACATCTGAGTTCGTTTATTCGGAAGAGTCACTCCCAACGGAAAGTTCGGCACAATGTAATGATTCGCGAAATCGACCCCATCTGCCTCCACCCTATTAATATTGATTCATATAACATAACGGTTTCTATTTGACGAATGACGTACTTCATTAAATGCCTTAAATATCCTGTCTGCCTAAAATATCCTGCCTTTTCGGAGTGTATACGTACGAAGGGGGAAGCGTTGAAGGCTATCAGCTTAAGTCAACAACAAGCCAATAAATAGTCATCAACAGTTGTCAAATACGTCCCCAAGAATAAACCAACTAATGGACATCGCAAATTACGAGGGTTACAGTGTTGAAGGAAAAAGTGTTGTGAAGGGCTACACACTAGACAGAACGTAAGAGGAGTCGGTTAATGGGTGAACGGAGGTAATGTCCGCTATGTCTCTGCATTCCTCAAGGCTGCTTAAATAAATGAGTGTCATAGGGTCTTTATAGGGAGCCTGGACAACCGGGTCGTTCCAGGATATACCTCGCTTTTCTTTATCCCTTCCTTTTTCTTCCATTTAAGTATATCTCTAATTGTTTTTTCTGTTCACGTGTCGTGTATACAAGTACTCAAAAAGATTCGACGTTGAATGTTTTTAATTGTAGACACATGAACATCTTGAAAAATGGACTGAATGGGATGGTTAACTTGGGCACTCAAAAAGGAGCGGACTAATGTAATGTGGAGGAACCGGGTTGCTCAAGGGTTACAAATTCTTTGGACCACCGATCGATAATATCAAGTGTTAAGTTGCTTTGAAAGCTTGTCTTGTGAATCAGTGTAGGGAAATCACCTTTAAATTCCAATGGTTCAAAGAGACGATGGTTACAGGTTGATTGTGGAATATATAAATCCGGCGAGGAAACGTGGCACACTTACACGACAAAGATATGGGTTGGCATTTGAAGCTGTTGATCTGTAATTAGTTTTTACGATCTCGTTGATGAACACCACAGTCTTGGAAAGAAGAAATAGTTTTGGAAAAGTTGTGACCACAGCAGAGTGAGAGAATAAGGGGTGTTTAATGATTTATTCATCATCATCATGGGCACTACAACCGGCATCCGGTCTTGGCCTTATTCAACAAGTCTGAGGCTTGTTGAATTTTCCATTATAATTTGTTTTTACGGGCAAGGTTATTAGCCTTACGCTAACCTTTCTCAGGATGTCGCTGCGTGCATTGGTTCACTACTTGGTGGGTGCCAAAGTAGCTATCCAGGGGCGACACGTGGCGACTGCATGTCAACTTGGATTGAACAGGGACGAGGATCGTCCTGCCCTTCGCCGAGTTGAAATCAATCAGAGACTTTGCTCTGTATGTTCGCTCCCATCCCTCTTTAATGATTTATTGGTTTAGATAAAAAGATGAGGACCTAAATGGCTACCTTGAGGAATATCATAGGCGCTAAAGAAAGGAACTGAACGCTCTGACCCAAAACGACAACTTTTAAACATTTTTTTCGGTAAAAAGACATCAATTTTAATAATATCAAAGCTGTGGGGGTTTATACTTATATTTATGAGTTTATTCGACGGTATGTTATAGGTCTGAGATATGTGTGCTACCGTGTGCAACGAAACGAAGCCCCATCTAATCGCCGTCATGTCGTAGTGTAGACGATTCTGACTCCATTAAGAAAAAATAAAAGTCTTTGCTCTCTCCTTAGGGCTAACTTATTTAAAGGAACGTACAGAATCCAATTCATAGTATTTCACTATACGGCACTGTGGTAACTTAAGGCTATGCTTAGGAATTACGTAAACTATTTCGTCGGAAGCAAAGTTGTACACCTAATATATAATCTTAGTTTATGCACACTATTCGACACAGTGGTAACTTATTGTTGCGGATTCGCCCTTAAACAACCGGCGAATTCGCAATTAAATACAAGATGTGGCATCACCTTAAACAATGTCAGCAATCAGCTGACATTGTGGAATTAATTCTGTTGGTTGTCAAATGACAACCACCTTTTTTGTTTTTATCATTCTTTCTTCAACCCTTCGACCGACTCAGTTGTGTTTTTGTAATATCAATCAACCAAAATCAACGAAATCCTTGGAATAAAGAAAATCAATAGTAATCAATTAAACAACATAGACGTTTTACTAATTGGAGGATTCGTTCCTGAGGTATTCGTTTCCATTTTGCATATCATTAGCCATTGTTTTTCAGCCATCGGAACCACCACCGTTGCAATCCAAGGGAGTGAAACAGTATTGCCGACGCCGTTGCTTTGGCCCACCATTTTTGATACTGAGTTGGTGACCAGTTCCGTGGTAATTTTAGAACGGATAATTACAGCGGAGAGAACACATTGTTTCGCAACAGAAACCAGCAAAACATATTGCACGTCAGGAGACACCATCGTGTTGCTGACCGCGTGTATTCAACGCTTGTTGGATACACTTATAGTTACACATTGGATTTACGCCAGCTATTCTTATATTAACTTAGTTTATATACACTGTAGTGCACTGTGGTAAATTATAGTTACACTTAGAAATTAAGCAAGTTATTTTTGTATTAACTTAGTTTATGTACACTATTCGGCACAGTGGTAATTTTATAGTTACAGCAGGATACGAACACAACGCAACCAAGGTTCTTCTTTTACTTGACACGAATCCTACAATCCGTATTACGCCAGCGACCAAAAATCCTGGAACATCGGAACGCTTTCTATGTTTAAGTTTCAACTTGTACGCACTTCAACGGCTGACACTCGACTGACTCTTATTCCTATACAACTCCATTCGTCAGATACCCAAAAGGAAAACCGAGGAAAGGAAACGAACAGAAAGGAAGGCAGACTTTGCCTCGCATGCGTGGTCCCCTTGCGACGATCTCCAACCGTCGGTTCCAGTGGTGTAGCGCACACACAGATATCACCCAGGGATGCGAGCAACCCCTGCAGCTGCGACGAATCAACATGCTCCCGTGTTCCTACACCACACAGCTCGCAACGGACGATCGACAGGACGGCCAACCGTTGCGCCGTCGACAGGGCCGTATGCGATGCTGCATTAGCAGGAAATCGGATGTTACACCTACAGTTGCATGCACAGTCTTCCGTGTATATCAGCGGTTTCCAACCTTTATGCTACTGCGCCTCCCCGAAAAAAAATGTTTTCCGCGCCTCCCTTACCTTTTATTGTTTAAATAGATTAAATAATATAGACACGTTTTTAAATAAAGGGTGGTTAAATGTTAAGGGCCGCTGTTGAATGTGAACCACACCTAAACGTCAAGTGTTTTCTTCATTTCATTTGACATTTCGCAATTTCAGACTAACTCAATTTGAACCATGGAAAGATACACAATCGAGCAACTCGTTAAAGTTATTCAGGCTTATTATGAAAATGGGCGTTCAAATCAAAATGCATATCGTGCACTTCGTAATTTTTTCGGTCAATTTAATCGTCCAACTGTGCGTACAATCGGAAAAATCGTGCAAAAATTTGAGCAAACCGGGTCCGTAGGAGATGTGAAAATACCAGTGCATGCTCGTACTGTAGAAAATATTGCTGCTGTTCGCGATAGTGTGGCTGAAGAGCCGTCCACCTCAACTCGTCGTCGTGCCCAACAATTGCACCTCTCACGCTCGTCGTTGATGAACATTATGCATAAAGACTTGCATTTACACGCTTACAAGGTGCAATTGACTCAAGAACTAAAGCCTCTTGACCATTTCAAGCGTCGTCAATGGTCAGAATGGTGAATGATCAATTTTCGAAGAAAATCATCTTCACTGATGAGGCACATTTTCACCTCGGTGGATTCGTCAATAAGCAGAATAGCCGCATTTGGGCGAATGATAATCCAAGAGTGATTGTCGAAAAACCAATGCACCCACAAAGAGTGACTGTTTGGTGCGGTTTATGGGCTGGCGGCATCATCGGGCCGTATTTTTTCCAAAATGAGGCCGGTCAGGCAGTTACTGTGAATGGTGTTCGCTATCGTGAGATGATAACGAACTTTTTATGGCCCGAATTGGAAGATATGGATGCGGACGATATGTGGTTTCAACAGGACGGTGCCACTTGCCACACACCTAACGAAACAATGGCTCTTTTGCGCGACAAATTCAATGGTCGTGTTATCTCACGTGGTGGCGATGTCAATTGGCCGCCAAGATCATGTGATTTGACACCGTTGGACTTCTTTCTTTGGGGTTATTTGAAAGAAAAGGTGTACGTCGATAAGCCAGCAACAATTCAAGAGCTAAAGGATGAGATAATTCGACACATTAACGGCACAGAACCTCAATTATGCCTCAGCGTCATCGAAAATTTGGACCATCGGATGGAGGTGTGCCGCCGAGGTCGCGGCGGCCATTTGGCCGCTATTTTGTTCCACAAATAATTGAACTGTACCAATATTATCATAATAAAAATAAATGACAATAATTTCCCAAATAATTTGTGTTTTATTCAAAATCAACATTGGCCCTTAAAATGTAACCACCCTTTATTAAAAACTTTATTACAAAAAAAAACTGAATACTACAATCAACAGAATAATAACTGTTACGTTAAGACATGAAGTTTTATTTATTTGTAGATATTATGGTAACACAATTAATTTATTAAAAAATGTTGGCGCCTCCCCTGGCAATAGTCCGAGCCTCCCAGGTTGAAAACCGCTGGTGTAGATGATTATTTCATCGCCCGCCATAGCGTCGCATGTTGTTGGTGCTAGATTGTTTCGGTTCTCCGTAGGCAGCTAGGCATGGTCATTTCATTTTCATTTTTAAAACCTTTTTTATTCTCTTTTAAATATTCTTAGTTTCTAAACGAAAGGTTTTTCACTTTCATTTTTTCAACATTCTTTAGTTTCGTTTTATATTCTTAGTTTCTAAATTACATGCTAGACAAAAAATGCTTAAATTCTAGCTTAATTATCTTATATTATAACTTACTAGTCCTACGCAGACGCTCTAAGCCAAACATTACTTAACATTTGCATAATTTGTCTGTCGGCGACAGAACTTTGTGGCAGTACTTATAACTTTTTGTAAGACAAAGAAAAATTTGAAAAACTTTGTCAATTTTTTTTTCTTTTTTTTTCTTAAAATTTAGCTTACCTATATTTTTTTTTTTTTTTTTTTTTTAATTTTTAATTTTATGTAAAAGCACTTAACTTAACTTAACTAAATCTTATACTATCCTAATTCTAGAAAAGCTAAGTCTATGTAAGCTAGCTGATGATGTGTGATTCTATACCGACTTTGGTATCCAGGTCTTTATATGCCATTCAACCACCAGAACTGTTGGCGCTGTCTAATACTATCGTCCCGGTCTCTGTGGGAGATAGCCCTACTGAAGCGTAGGAGCTCTTCTTCGGTGCGCGTTACTTCCCGGTCGTAGCACAATCGCCCGTCTACGGATGATCTACTTACATGATAGATCAGCGGAATTCCGGATCTATCCTGTATAAGACCTTTCATGAGCAAGTCAAGGAACGCCTCTGGTGGAAGAAAGCCATTGCGACGCACGCTCTCATAGTACAGAGTGTTTGGATAATAGGCCCCGAAAATTAGGTCATTGGACGAGCTTATTGCTCTCGCAATATGTCCTCTGATTAATTTAATCATAAAATTATCCACCCTATTTATGTACGCTTCATTATATAAAGTCTCATTTGAATAATACTTTTTATAGTCCGATTCCGGTGTTCGATATAATCTGAGACCGGTTCTGAGACACTTCCTTTCGAACACCCGAATCTTTTCCATTAAATTTGGACCTATGTTAAACCATACTGGACAACCATATATGAGCATTGGCCATATTAGCGTTATGTAGCATATGGCTTTCACCCTACTGTCAAGTTGGCTACTGTGAAATAGCCTCCTTGTCATAGCAAAAGTTTTCCTCGCTTTGGCCAAAGCAACCTCTACATGTCTGTTGAAATATAATCTAGCCAGATGCCCAGGTATTTAGCTAAACTCTTGGTTTCCAGTTTATCTCCATGCGGTCCCACGATAACTAGCTTTCGCCAGTTTTTCCTTGTGTCGTTCGTGGCTTTATATAATGGGGTTCTAAATAGGATGGCTTCACATTTCTGGAAGTTGATCTTAAGTTTCCAGTCATCGCAATAGCGCTGCACGTTGTTGAAGTCTCGCTGTATTGAACTATTTATGATCTCAACTTTCGGAGCAGTTCTGTAAATTATGAGATCGTCTGCGTAGGCAATAGCCTGCGGAAGTGCATCTAATAAGTCGCTAATGTAAATGTTAAAAAGAATCGGAGAGAGTACCGCACCCTGTTGCAAGCCATTCTTGATATTATACGTTTTATTAGAGGTCACATTACCATTTTTGACCACGAACTTCCTGTCCTTTAACATATCGTAAAGTACATATAGTAAAGGCTTATGTATGCCATGTCTGACCAGTTTGTAATACAACCCTTCGATCCAGACGGTATCAAAATCTTTTTCCAAGTCGATCAGACAGGCCCCTGTGCATTGGTTCCTACATTTATTCCATTGTATGTCAGAGACCAGTTTAGCTGCGGCATGTGTGGTTTCATGACCCGCCTTAAAGCCAAACTGGTTATTTGGAATAATGTTGTTGTCGTCTACCCATTTTAGCAGAGCTTTGTTAATAGTCTTTTCAAATGCTTTACTGATGCTTGGGAGTAAACTTATCGAACGCATGTTCATTGGGTTTGTACAGTCTTTGCCCTTTTTTGCGATTGGCTGAATGATAGCCGTTTTCCAGCACGCGGGATAATATGCATTATTCAACGCGTTGTTAAAGAGGACCGTGTATATATCTATTGCCATTGGGGGCAGGTTCTTGAGTACGATGTTAGGTACTCCATCTATTCCCACTGACTTTTTGCTTCTTAATGAGTCGAAGATACTCTGGATTCCTTCCCTTGTGATTAAAAGGCTATTAGCCCCACCATTGGCATTAATGTCAATTGACAGATTATCGTCACTGAATTCGATAAAACACGGATTCTCCGATTGCCAAAGTGAAATTTCATTTCGGAGGTGCAGGTGGTTCAGTAGAATTATGTCCTCCAGGTCATGATTTCGGTGAATGCTTTCATTCACCTTGTACATTTCCTGAAAGACAGCTCCCACAGCGTTCACCTTATCCAAAGGATCTTCGATCACGAAGAGCTCACTATTGAGGATAGCGTTCTCTGTATCTATGCCAATGTTGGTTAGCAGCTGCTTGTTTACATCAGTACGTGGAATTTGGAGACACTGAATCTCGTTTTGATTATTTCTCCTGAATATTTTATTTATTTGTGGGAACATATTCGGGTTATTAGTTTTTATAGCCCGAATTCTGTTGGTCCAATACAAATTTGTTGCTAAACTATAATTAGCTTTAAGTAATTGTTGGAGGTTTTTTAATCGGGATTTCAGTGATATTATCTCCTGGGCTTGTTTGTCTGTAATCTGTCTGTGTAATTGTTTTAGTTTCGATAGCAGTCTGCTCTTTTTCTTGTGGAGTGCGTTTATTGTTGTGTTTCTGTACATGTTTATGTGATCTGTAACTGTTGTTTTGTTGGGCTCCTCGATAGTATAGTGGTTAGTATACCCGCCTGTCATTCGGGAGACCGGGGTTCGATTCACCGTCGGGGAGCCTCTGGCGCAGGACTAATGACCTTGCCCAGAAAAAATAAATCATTATGGAAAATTTAACAAGCCTCAGGACTTGCTAAATAAGGCCAAGACTGGTTCCCGGTTGTAGTGCCGATGATGATGATGAACTGTTGTTTGGGGAATTGTTTTGTCCATTGTTCGTTTTACGGTTTCGTCCATTTGTTGGATGTATTTGTCGATTTCGTCATTTGTCAGGTTTTTGTTTACTGGCAGATTAAAGTCATTCGAATGCAGTTCTCTTGTTAATGATCTGGTGAACCGCGGCCATCGCATTGCCCCGTAGTTGTAGGGTTGCGGGATCAAGATTTCCTCCAGATCTGCGAGATCGCTCGGAAGCTCTATTACTGCCGTTAATGCACAGTGGTCACTGTCGTATTCAATCGTCCGTAAACAGTTTCTGTTTCGTCTGTTGGTGTTAAGTAGTCTCAGTCGTGAGTCAATTAACAAGATATCTAAGAACGATCTACCTCTAGGGAACGATGGATATTCGGTAGCCAGCAGGTCAGTTCTATATTCAATATGATACTGATCTAACCAGCCAGGCAACTGATTTCCTCTGGCATTAGATATACAATTTCCGCAATTTCTATGCTTGGCGTTCATATCTCCCCTTAGGATGAAGTAGTTTTTGTCCAGGTGCAAATGTAAGCATCGAAAGAGTGCCTCGAGCTCCGCTACAAATAGGTTTTGTTGGTGCTCCTCGGGTGCATAGACCGCAATCGCATACAAGCCCCTTCCTTGCTGAAGGGGTATGCGTACGATACAGGCTTCCAGCACCCGGAACCTGCGCACTTCTCCACTATATATTACTTTATGATTGATTCCTTTTTTAATAAAGATTGCGACACCCCTCCTTGAGTGGAGATAGGTCGGTCTCTTCGTATAATATCGTAGTTTTTAATGCCATATCTTGTGTCTCTGGTTTAACTTTGTTTCCCCCGCCAGAAGTACATCAGGTTGTTCATCTTACAACAGGTTGAAAAGATTGGCTCTTCTCTCAGTTCTTATTAGTGAATTTACATTCACGACAAGAGCTTTTATTGATGTTGTGGTTAGAGGGTTTATATTGACTTTTTGTTTTGATTGGGCAAGTGCGAGTAGATCTCGTTTATTTGATTTTGCAGCTGTGTCATCTGTCTCTGCAGATTGAGCAGAACTGTGACCACGTCTGCTTGCGATGTTGTTTCAGTCTGTGTGGGAGTATTTGTGGCTACCAATGTTGTAGCCTGGTTTGGTGGTCTCCCACCCGACGCAACTTGTGCGTACGGCCGCTGCGATGTTACGGGCATTATTGTAGTACGAGCTGGCTCTGTGTTTTTTTGCCTGGTCACACATCTTGCCATTATTTCTCGGAATTTAGGACATCCTCGATAATTAGGGGGATGTTTCTCATCCCGGCACACTGCGCACTTTAGAAGGGCTTTGTCTTCTACCCTTTCTTTTCCCAGAGGGCATTCTTCTGCCTTATGGTCTTTTCCGCATTTTACGCAACGGTGCTGCATTTCACAGTTCGCCGCCGCGTGACCAAACCTTTGGCAGCGGACTCATTGCAGGATGTCTCTGCTTTTTTTTAATTTGTCCCATGTGACACTTTGATGATCCAAGACTGTAATCTTTCTTAGACCACCAATTCTGCTGCTGGGCGTTAGTTGAACCAAAAAGAAGGGTAGCTTGCGGTTTTCCCTTCTTGCCTTGGTTGTAGTGAACGGTTTTACGGAGATAAACTCGAGATCGTCGTGCCTCAACTTTTGAAGCATATCGAGCAAGGCCTCCGGTTCCACCTCAGGGTCGACACCCTTTTATTAGAACCGTTGCCCTCTTTGTTTGCTTCGGCGTGAACGAGTAGAATTCCGCTGTGGCCCTTTTTAAGACCTCTTTAATTTGTTCGTGGTCTGCCACCGCATAGGTTTGAATGGCATGCCTGTTACCAGCCAGTCTTTTAACTACAAAATTGTTTCCTATAGCTAGCTTACAAAGACTTACCAATTCCTTACACTCAATATCTATGGTGTTGATTGGTGGCATCTTTATTTTTTCGATGTTATTGTTGTTTTGCCGCTGTTGTGTTGCTTGCTGTGGTCGATTTTGTGTTGATAGTTGCTGTTGCTGTTGGCCGACTTTTGGCTTCGGCTTTTGTTGTTGTTCGGTGTCTTTTTCTTTTTCGAGTGCCGCTATTTTTTTCTTTCGTCGTCTCTCTTCTAGTCGGGCTCTTGCCATCGCAAGTTTCGCCGCCAATTCACTTATTTCCTCTTCTTCATCCTCAGACTCTGAGGATGCAAGAGAAGCGAACGAATTGTTTGCCACATGCATATTAAAATTGTAGGGGGAGGGGCTCTCACTGTCCTCATCCATTTGCTGACCCTTTTTCTCCATTGTTAATTTCGCGGTTTTACTTCGCGTCACAATGGAGATTTTCGGTGTCTTTTCGTTTGTGTGTTGTCGGGTTTTTATCTTCCTGCGTGTTCATGCTGGTTCTTTCCAGTTTGTTTTCATAAAAAAAAAACAAAGGCGACCTGCAATACGAACCACGAAGTCGATATCTTCCGTACGCCGACTCGAACTCGGCTATCGTCGGCTAAGAGTCAGTAAACTTGCACACGCGCCAAATGGTGCTTTGAAAACTCTGTGCTTAACTAGCAATATATTGTGTGTTTTAGTTTTCACTTTTACGACTGAGATGATATATTTTAATTGTCTTGCTTTGTTTTTGTACCTCACTGAAGTGATTTTGTGAGCACGTTTTTTGTCGCTTTTAACATTTGTTTTGTTTGTTTGTTGTTGTTGCACTTTGTTTTAATTGTCACACACGTCACGTCACTGTTTTTCTATTTCGTGGCTTCGTTCTCGTTTATCAATTAGATTAATTATATCAATACGTTGTCCGTTTTTTAAACACACGTTTTGAAACTGAGTATTCACAGAGTGAAAGCCGATGTTTTAGTGATATTAAATCACATTGGTTACGTGATAAACAGCAATTTAATTAATAATATAATTGTATGTTTGACAATGAAAAAGTGTATTAAATGTGCACAAAACCGAAATAAATGCACGATAAATGAATAAATAGTCTTATGAGTTGATTGCGATTAATATTTCGCGAATTTAATAATAAATTCACTGCGGTTGATAAAGATTTACTTAGAGAGCTGAATTGCACGTCTACATCGGATGTTTTATATATTGTCTCTCTGGGTTTCGTGGTTACACTGCAGCTAGGCATGGTTTTACGACCGCAATGCTTGCTGAGGATGGAACCAACATTGTCTGCACGTGTGCTATGCTATCAGGCAGGGAATATGTGCGTCCGATATATTAGGTTTGTATTGGCCGTACCAAGATGCGACCGTTTATTTCAACTAGAGAGGGTTGCTTGTTGATATTACCCGTGGTTGGAATATTTTTCGTTGGCCTTCGACGCCAAGCGTCACTTCTTGGTGTGTGTGGCATGTTGGTCGGTTGCTACCGAGGATTGCTGTTATGCAACGCATAGCCAAACGATTTATCGTGCAGGAAACTTTTGATCCGGGTTAAATGAAATGCGACGCATGCGAAAGCCAGATTTCTGCCTGTTCTTGTTGCCAGGCGATGGCATGTCATCCTATGCTCTTAGGTGCCTTCTTCGCGCGCATGTAGAGCCGGGATAATGTCTGTTACCATGATTATGTCTTCCTTCTGTTCGGGTGCTCCCAAACAATGGCACCACAGAGCAGTGGAGTTGGTTAAAACGCCACAAAGCCAACTGCCGACACCTTCAAGATGATCAATAGGTGAGACATTTTATCGAAGGTTTTGCTGAAGTCAGTAGCAATATCATCGACTTCGGTGCACTCCTTTAAAAATGAGAAGGGAATGGATACGAATTCCATGAGCTATGTAGCAGTTGATTTTTGTTTCTGGATATAGGAGATAAAAGAACTTCACTGAAAAATAAAAGGCTTCTGTAGAGTACTTTCGGAAGGTTTCGGTATACTCTTCACTTTTTGCCAATTCCTTGTGTGTTGGGTTTATGTACCAGGTTTGAATCACTAGAAATGAACCTTGTAAGAGAGACAGCCAAAGAGTTATGGAAGGGATAGGTGAATGTGCAAAACCCCGTTTTTATGTATCTGGCAATATCCCTTGCTGACTGCGGAGGATTCCATCTTTATTCACTCATAACTTTTTTTGTGGTAATCGTAGGATCAGTGATTTTGACCAAATAAAAAGTTATTAGAGAACTCAAGAAGTCATTGGCAAACAGTTGACAATAAACAACGGTCGGATTTTTTTTTTTATAATTAACAAATCGGAAAAGGGACCTTGGAATTGATTGACAAAGTATTTTCGAGAAGGTGTTACACCTCGCTTTACACCCCCTCTCAAACATTATAATATTTTATTAATTTGATTCCATCATCCTTGCATCCAACAATCCTCAAAATATTTCATACAATTGAAATTCGCATTCGTCCATTCAGAAGCAAAGCCTTCTCCACGGGCAATTAATTCATATCGCATACGTTGCGATAATTACCCATTCATGCCCACCTTCCAAGGCCAAAGCAATTATCATGTATCAAACACTTGACCCACTCCCCAAGGCCACTGCACTCTGCTTCGTATTTCAAAAATCAAGCGAGCACCTGTCCGCGGACCTACACGGTTTCATATTGCAAATACTTTTTTTTTGCCGGGAAACACGTGTGTTACATGATATATGATCACAAGCGGTGTTGTCAAAGGCCACCGACTATGAAATAATTGAGCGTCGGAAAAGTGCTGAGTTCGGCGAAGTAGCGAACACTGCAGTGAGGCGCAATTAATGGTATGATACGATTAGCACACACGGGCAATGTCCTATAATTGATTCTTCGTATGAAACCAATTAAGTAATTGCTCAATTCTTTGTCGTTGCATTTTTAGCAGAGCAAATTAAATGATTATTGAATATTGCGAATGGTTTATGACAGGCGAATAACCTCCGGATAGCTTACACGTTCTAGGTGAGGAAAATGCATCATCTCATTAGCTCACCAATAATTTGGTATAAAAAGGGGTGTGCAAATGAGTTTCTTCGCAGCGTAATAACAAAACAAGAAGACTGCGACCCATTGCAATTGTACAGCGGATCTTCTTGCTTTTGATTGAAGTAAAGTTTTAAGTAGTAATCAGTAAAACTTCCAAAAAGCATACATTGTAACCAAAAAGTAAAAGTGTTAGTCGTAACTAAGTAATCTACAAATAAAAACCAACCAAAACCACTTCAGCTTACTTATTTCGTGTGGGAACCCGAATATAAAGGGCGGACCGCCCCACAACTTACACTCTACCACAGCGAAACCGCCTCCAGGAAACGAGAAATTAACAGGTGAATATCCTTAAATTAATAACCTCAGAGAAGTTTCCCCCGAGAGATAATATAAATATTAAGTGTTAATACCGGAGTTTACGTCTGGTGTTACAAAGGCAACCATCAGGATTTCCCTAAAATTTAAAGAAGTGTCAAAAGGATTTTGGGACTAATGAACGATTTGTTTTCAAAAGAGAGAGAGATACGACAATCATCGGAAGGGAAGACAATCATTGGGCTTTCCTTTATAAGTAACACAAGAGCGAGTGTTAAGAAGTAACTCGCTTACCTGAATCCGTTGAGATCACTGGCAAACGGTTGGAAGTTGGTGGATTTGAAGAAACTTATGCGGAGCGAAGAGACAATGACATGATTTGATTCCAAACCAAATGTAATGACGCAGGTTCGCACCCCTGTCGCTCACTTCACTAAGGAAAACTAAGTCGCTCTACACTGAGAACTGTTAAGTGCGACTGAAATTTGGGGAGTGCTTGTAAAACTAAGAGGTCTCAGACAATAAAACATAAGGAGGAGTATGGAGCAATTGTTATTATAATACATAGAGTGCATGGGGGGCTCAGGGGGCACTGCCTTGACTGCTTGAACCTCCCACCCGGAGACCGCGGTAGGGACATGTACACCCACTGCCGTGAGGGAACAACGTACGACTGGCTGTAGTCGTTGTGAGAGGTAAGGCCACTACCTTTAGTGGTGCAACGGACAACTGCCAGTTGTCATAGGGAAATGAATAGAGCACTGCCTGTACTGGAGCAACGGGCGACTGGTTGTCGTAGCTGTGACGTATAAAAACACTGCCTTTATCTGGGTAACGTGCGACTGGCTATCGCCAATTGAAAGGTACTGCCACTGTCTTGAGTGGAATAACGTACGAATGGCTGTCGTCGTTGTGAAATGAATAGAACAGTGAGTTTTGTAATGCAACCGACGACTGCCTCTAATCGAGCCACGGGCGTCTGCCTGTCGACACTGTGAGGTGTAAGGCCACTGCCTTTATCTGGGTAACGTGCGACTAGCTGTCGTAATTTGAAAGATACGGCCACTGCTGTGAGTGGAACATCATACGACTGGCTGTCGTCATTATGAAATGAATAGACCACTGCCTCTAGCGGAGCAAGGGACGATTGCCTTTCGTCGTTGTGAAATGAAAAGGTCACTGTCTCTAGTGGAGCAACGATCTACTGCCTGTCAACAGTGAATGAGTCCAGAGACAATGAAAAAATGCAAAGGTGAGCACCTTGGGATGGGGTTAATTTGATTTCGCTAGCAACGGAAAACAAAACCAAAGGTCGACTGCATATCCTCGTTGAGAGGCTTCAATAATTCCTGGAATGCAGAGTTACGATTTGCATTGCGAGAAGGGGAATTGGATCGGGTTGAAAAGTATACTCATGCATACTTTTCACTGGATGTTGGAATTATTCATCGGTGAATAGCCTGTACTTTTTGTACATGAAAAGGGGAACATATGCTTGGGAAAAACTTTTGTATCGGAATGTGAAAAGGAATTTGAGAATGGGAAAAATGTTTCGCTATGTGGAAACAGTGTCATCTGCCAATGTTTTGGTGATGTTCAAAATCATGACGTATGAAGGTGGTTTCTAGGAAATCGGTATATAGGAATTAAGGGCGTGAACCAGCTCAATGATTCCGTAGGGTGGAGGGGGGCGGGGGGAGTTAATTATGTAACAAATGTCGCCTTTCTAACAAGTAGAAGTATGAATTTGTTTAATCAATAACTAAGAGATGTGTGGGGGTGAAGAAGTATTGCACCAAGACACGGACACACGGTTCACTTTTTCCCCACTGCACGTTACTATGAAAGCAAATGTTTGCCAGAAGAAAATCCAGGAAAGACAACAAAAATTCACTGTGGTGGTTTGTATTGATGTTTTCTTTATTTTAACTAAGCCAATTTAACTTGTTGGCTTTCATGGTACATTAATTTTTTTTTTGGACGATTCACTTTAGTTTCTATTTTATCATTTCATATTTTTTTTGTTACTTTTGTTTAGGGGAATCTGAACAGAACGTGTAACTTAACGGAACGGCCTCGACTCTCGTGTTGTGTGCACGCTGCGGTGATTGAAACGCGACTCGAAGCGGCGGCGTGACTGTCCACTGTGATGGTTGGATAGCGACTGAATCCAAAAAGGGATGAAGGTGGGTAATTTTACTTTTGCACGGACAACCAAGAGAGATCATCCTTCTGCTCTCTCATTGCCACGTTCGTCGATGTGTGGTGAATACATCGGTCAATTCGATAGTCGACGAACATGGGAGAATGAGAGAACAGAAACACGGTGTACGATGATCTCGGGGTGGGTTTGGTTGTGTGTGCTGGTATCAAATGCAGTTTCTGAGAATGACCTACTACCCTAGTGTAACGGCGGTGGTGATCTCAGAGTGCATTGAAATGTACCCGGTACTATTCCCCTGCGAAAAGAGATCATTGATCCCAAGCGAATACATGATCTGAAGAAAAGCCGAAGTGACGCCAAATTGGCTACGGTAATTTATCATGAAAACTAAACTTGAATAATCTGGAATTTCCCCAGCCGTTGCATGGTTATGCAACAGCGTCGTTTGATTTGACTTGTTGTTGCTAACCGACATGATGTGATTTCCGATGGAAATCTCATCGGCTAGCAACAATAGAGTTGCCGTGTGGCAAAAACGGTAGCTAAACTCAATTATGCATTACCTGCATAGGATAATGAGTTTAGTTATGCGTCCTTTGGGAAATAAGATATTTCAGGTGAATAGCAAGAACGGTGGGATAGGGGTTGATGTGACGCGCTGTTAGCGGTCGAAATTAGGTTAGGAGTATGGGCTGGTTCTCCATGTAATATATAGAACCCCCACAGATGTATATTACAACTTCCATCGGAAAGCATAATGGATTTCTTTTCCCCAAACTAATATACCTTTCTTTTGGAGTCATATTCCAATAATCTACATAAGTTCGGCACATTTATAGTAACTTCGGCCGGTCTCTTTGTGCAGTATTGTAGTTGTTCTGCCTTATTTTATTGTTTAAAGATCGACACAATCGTATCAAGAGTACTCCCTCTCCATCAAGTTGAAAGCATTGGCTCTTGTTTACGCCCTATTCAGCCAAAGTGCATTCACAGCAGGGGCCATATCGAATACGGGAAACCCCAATTCACTAAAATGTCCTTCTCATTTAACTGGCTCTAATCTTGTTGTGATTTGCCTTAAAACAGAAAGTAAGATTGAGAATCCATCTACTTCGGACATAAGCATGTGTCATGTGTATTCTGTACGGCCGTTTTTGTAGATGACGGGCGTTTTTTCGTTGTCGTTGTGTGCACCTTGCCGATCCAAGTTTCTGATAGTTATCTTTCGAAATGTAGGTCTTTTCTGATAGGATGCTTCATACTCCTGCCTACAAAGCTTTTTCGATCAATCTTGGTGTTCCTAGTAGCCATTCCTTTAGAGAGTAACTCTGTTCACATACAAATGCCTTATACAACTAATTGTCACAACCTTTGGAGTTAAACACATTGTACAATGTCTCCTCTACATTTTAGTATAAGACAAGCTGAAAATTTGAGGGTCAAGTACATGGACTAGAAAGTAGAAGTAATATTAAAACAGTGGTTGCAATTCTCCCTTAAGATCGCGGCTATATTAAAAACCCGATGAACCCAAAGTCTTCACTATTCAGTATTCTACGTCTCAAATAGGATCTGCGATCGTTCATGTGAATGATCCGGGATGATGCTGGAATAAATTCCCAGCTTTTTAATGCCCATCCCAATTTTCTCGCAGCCAATAATTAAATTAATAAATTTTAACAACGTATTCACCCTCATAAGAAATTATCAAGTACCGAGGAAACAAAGCAAACCACAGCCTTAAGACTGCATGATATCTGATTGGAAGATTTCTGTAGAATAAATTAAGATCGATGTGTCTAAGGGTTGTGATCTCTGACCACTTTTCACAATATTGTTTTTCAATATACTTACAGGCTTGCAATCCCGCCAGAAATAACGGTCGATTAAAAAAGACCCTCGTAAAACACGATACTTTATTTTTGGCTCATCATATCACTGACACCAATTTAGACATATTCGGCATTTGTCCCATGTATACTTTCCCAGTTGTGTCGTGAATAACTGATGAATTCCATTAAGTCGATCATAAAATAAAGATTTTCAATCAACACAAGCTATCCCATCTTTGCCCGCTGGCCGTGCCTGTCGGTCTCCACTTGTATTACTATTGCTTCTAAAGTTCACCCCACAAACTCTAGCGGGTGCTACCTTCGACTACGTTTCGTCAAAAATTAATACGTATTCGTATTGTCTAGTGTCCATGATTGCCGCACAGGACTTACTCTCTGGGATGGCATAAGTCACTTCTAAGCTAAGTGAACCCATAATAGGATTATAGGAGCACACGTACGGTGGGGCTGTTAGTGCAAACAAAGAACAATTAAGAGGATGCTTGAAAAAGGCGAGTGGAACGCACCCCTTGAAACAGATTAATGCACCACCTAGCATTGTAAAGGTTTACTGCGGCGTGTACCATAAGTTGTGTGTATGTCGATTTAAAGGGTTTTTGTAACAAGTTGAAATTTGTATCCTGTTAGAGATGTACATGTTGTACTGTTTTGGCCTTGTAAATAGTTCTGTGCGTGACCGGTAATGGGAGAGAATCGTCTCTAACCTTTGGATGAGAGTTAATATTTACGGAAGGAGATTGCACACGTACTAAACAACTTGTCATTCAATGGGTCCATTCAGCCTGGCATTGACACATACATCTGTTCTTCAAGCATTCATAAGATAACATCCCCTGAAGAGGATGTTATGCGTCTACCATCCACTGTGGTGTACTTGTATTCGACGATAAAAGGAACATCGAGCCATTGAGTTGTTTTGTTTTGGGGCGTTGTTCAAGAACACTTTAAGCACGCTTCACCCAAGAGAAATAGTCCCAGAAGTGGCACGTTCACAGCAAAGTCAAATACTTTGCTTACAGACAATAATAGAAAATAAAGAACTTGAGTTGAGTTTGAGTCAAGTGTATTTCCTGGACCTAATTGGCTGACCTACAGTTGCCTTTGCTCATAACCGCAAAAATTATGTCTCTCGTTTGTCTGGTACATCCTCTAAGAAAGCACAAACGTATAAGAATCTTCTGCTGATATTTTGTTTGGAGATGATTCCCTCTGGAATTAATAACTAAGTATTGGATGGTACAACAACTCGAATGTTTCATTGATAAATACTTTTAGGCTCTCAGATTTGATCATAGCAGAGTGGTCTCCTGGTTGCATTAATATGGCAACGTATCAGCTATCTAGATGTGTTCATATATTTCGTGGTGACACTTAGTCATGGAGCTCTAAACCTGAAGTTTGATACTTTAAGATTCCTAAAAAAATCGTTCCAAATGTTAAACTCTACGCCGTGCTCCCTCTTTGATTGAGTGAAGAGCGTAGTGTGCAGGATGATTAAAACTTTTTATACAATAGAACTACTATTTAGGCTTTAGTTAGTACTATTTATTGGCTGGGTGTCTTTGAAAAATGAATAAAATATTGAATGGTGAATGCCCATGAAGAGGTGAAATAAAAATAACACTGAAAACATGTTCGTTTTCCTTTTTATACTTGAACCCTGAAACACATGAAAGTTAGTTTGGCCAATCAAATTCGAGCAGCTGCCACTATTGCTCGATATTAATTTTGCTGATGGTATTCAATCAGCCGCCATGGTATTTGCCTTGGGATGCATGGGAGTTTGTTATTTTGAGCAGCTGCTGGTTGCTCGATAACGATTCGGAAATCGTTTAGATTTATGGGATGTTTGTTGTTTCGAACAGTTGCCATGGTTGCTCGATATTGGTTTTGGAATCGTTTAAATTTATGGTTTGTTATTTTATGAGAATGATGGATAGGATATGTATGTGGGGGGTATGTAGGGGCTCCGTGAGCACTACACAAATTACAATATAACCAGGTATTTTCAAATTCAGTACCACGACTATAACGTAGACCTGTCACACAATTAAAAGACAAGTGCTCTTTTTCTTTCGGTGGTGTAAAGTGTAATTTTACCCAAAAACTATTTTTCAATTGTCGGGGGATATTAACCTGTGAAAGTTAACAAGAACTTCTCATTCACGTGCAGCAGGACAACAGGTAACTCTCCACAACAACCACGTAAGTTCCCTTAAAATATCAATAGATATAATAACAATATATATTATGATAATAAAAGTGATACAATAAAAGTGTTACAGACCACCATTGTGTGCTTTCTATTATTAATCTAGTAAATAAGCTGGATTTATCAATTCTCACATACCCAACATAATTTCGATTCCCTACGCTTTAAACTCATTCGAGTATGGCACTCTCGCGAACTACGGTACAATGTTATCACAGAGGTAAAGACGCTACTGTATAATCTGGTAAGATTGATCAAATATCCAACAAAAAATGAACTAAAAGCAGATTTGAAGATGGACCAGAAATCGCAGTAACAAACAAACTATAAGAAAACATCCGAATAACGAACCATACTTTTACCATACATTTGTGGAATCGGAAATAAACAAACAGATCTCCGAGTGTGCGGAAGGTGTGCAAATAAACACGCGAGTGAAGTGCAGTGCGGGAAAATTTGCCACCCTTTCCTTCCTTGTCTGTTTTTCCTCTTTTCACACCTCTGTTTGGGTCCATCAGGCATCGAAACTCTCGATTGATTTATAGAGTTTTTGGTGTTTGAGTAGCGTAATATTAGTCATGAAGGGGATGTGACCTGCATTTCGGCACGAATATAGTGGGGCTGTGGCGGTTCCGCCAAACCCCACTGTCTACTTACCCGAAGAACCCCCATAACTACAACCCAGCTTTCATAAGTTTCTGCTAAAGCAATCGCATTAGCACCTGTAAATGCTTCACGCAACAAATTTACCAAATGTATGTAGCTAAAAGCTCCTGGAAGAGAATTCTTACCTTCATTCAAAACATCATAAATACAAAACCTATTCGGTACCTTCGGTTGTCAGGCAAATTCCAGCCTCCCCAATATTTGCACTTCAATCACCAGCATACCTGCCACATTTCCCTTCTCAAGGGCAATTAATGCTTTCAACGCATTATCTAGGAATTCCTGTAAAGAATTTCTCCCACAAGGACATACATGCATGCATCAATGCATCTCTGCATTAACGACCGAGAACCGAATTCTCGTTTAGTGTAAATACTCACACTAGAATCCGACCCTTGAGTTGCCTTAGCTGCCATATACAATTGGCATAGATGTTATACAAACCGTCATTGTGTAACCATCTAAATTGTTTCGTAATGACTTGCAGCTATTGATACAACTGCAAGCACTTTACCCCGAAATGCTCCTTTGTTTGAATCTCCAAACAATTATCAACTCTGCGCATAGCCGCCGGATTGAATTCAATAGCATCAACAAATGCCTATCAAGAATCCGTTTCTTACAACGACATAGATACGATATACAAATTGTATGATGTATCCCAAATGCATTTCACACCTAATGAGTTGCAGCTTATTTATTTAGCCGACCCTCATTACAGGCCGATGCCTTAGGTCGCTTCTCCCTTTGTTCTTTTTCCCTCGTTTCAGGTTTCGTTTATCCTTTGCTAAATGCATCGATAAATACGGTGATGTGTACGACCACACACGCACACCATTGCGTGCCAGAGATCGCCTTCCATTGGTCACTGGTCAAAGAAAATTTCATTTCCTTTTCACCACACCACACCACCAAACTCATCCCAAACTAGGGTTGAATGAATGAGTCGTTTACCATCACTAGGTCGAGCCGGTCGGTTCGCCACCTCCGCTCTCCATAGTGCTGCGGAGATGCGTACACCAAAAGTCGTGCGAGTTTCATCCCATGGGGTACGTGCCCTTATTCTAGTCAAGTGTGAATTCAACTTACTTGAGGAATACACCTTATTAAGTCGTTTTCATTGGATAATTTAAGATTGCGTTTACCCTTCTGTGAGCAGTATAAACTAAATAGAGGAAATCATCCAATTTCCACCAAATCAGTGCTGTTTTAATGTGACATAAATATAGTTTTCGACATAACACAAAACAAACAAAAATAACAATAAAAAGATAAAAATAAACAACCGTGCGTTTTATTTCTCTGACTTACATCTGTGTATTTTGCTCCATTTCTATGGGCGCACCATTTTTACAGTGTTCGGCAGAACTATGGCTGGGGACGAGAAGTGAATCAGCGCCGTACGCCGGCGCACCATACATCGTTCCCCACAGGGTCCCTACTACAAGCACATAACACCTGTAGTGGTTGCATTCGCCTCTTTATTGCTGGTCCTGATTTGTGTCCTTTTCTGAGGCGATAATGGTGTTCTGTGTCAGGCCATTTCAATGGAACAGGAATTTCACGTCGATCTTTGTAACATTCGCGGCTAGAGATGTAATTCCTCCCTCTGTGTCTGGCCACGTCTGTAACCAGAAACCAGCAATCCTTGCACTTAGCGAGACCCAGGTAATAACTGATACAGATATTTCTGATTTTCCTATGCCCGGTTATAACCTAGTGCCTCTGTTCTCTCCCTATCGGGATCTAGCCACATACATACGAACTGATAATGCGTATCACTTCTGTTAAGTAAATAAAATAAAAAATAAAAAAATTGAATTAAGTTAAATTTTAAGTAAAAACAGAAAAACAAATTGGCACTAAGTTTTTCTAACTTTTCTTTGTTAAACAAAAAATCATAACTAGAGCCACAAAGTAAGTCCTGTCGCCGAAAGACAAATTGCACAATAGTGTTATTATGATTAGCTTAGACAGTCCTGTGTGTCAGTCGTCAGCGAGACAGAACGTTCGATCTTGCCTCTCGAGTGTGCATGTGTATAGATAGTGTCGGGTATTTCAACATATTATTAAATATAAGACTCGAATACGCGAAAAATCCATACCTCGTAGCGACACATCAAGAGGAGTTTTGTGTTCTCTTCTTAAACCAATCTATAAGATAGTTTCCGAAACAAAAGTTTATCAATTTGTTGTAATTTATCTTGAGTGGCATAATAAAGTGCTGCTGCTTCACAGTAATAAAAATAATAAAAAAAAAAAATTAATAGAACGAAAATAATCAAAATAATCAAAAATAATCGAAAATAAATCAAAAAACAAACAAGACGAAGAATAAAGGTGAAAATCCAACATTCAACACAGTGCAATAAATAAAATTAAAAAAAAGTTCATAAAAAATCCCTTCAGTGAGGTGCGACAAACAAACAATCAATTAAAATATATCACCCCGGTCGCAAGTGTGAAAAATAAAACAAACAATATATTGCTCGTTAAGCAAACAGTTTTAAAATCAGCATTTAGCGCGAGGGCAACGTTACTGACTCTTAGCCGACGATAGGCGAGTTCGAGCTAGCTTACGGGGGAAATCGAGTTGCATCGTGGTTCGTGGTAACTGAGGATGAAGAAGAGTAGATAAGTGAATTGGAGGCGAAACTTGCGATGGCAAGATCCCGATTAGAAGAGAGACGCCGAAAGAAAAAAATAGCGGCGCTCGAACAGGAAAAAAACACTCAACAACAACAAAAGCCGAAGCCAAAAGTCGGCCAACACCAACAGTAAAAACATCAACATCAACATCGACATCAGCAACATCAACATCGACATCAGCAACACCAACATCGACATCAGCAGCATCATTGGCAACATCAACAGCGACTACCAACACCAAATCGACCACCGAAACAGCAAGCAACACAGCAGCAGCAAAGCAACAATAACAACGGAAAAATAAAGATACCACCAATCAACACCATAGATATTGAGTGTAAGGATTTGGTAAGTCTCTGTAAGCTAGGTATAGGAATTTTGCAGTTAAAAGACTGGTAGGTAACAGGCATGCCATTCAAACCTATGCGGTGGCAGACCACGACAAAATTAAAAAGGTCTTAAAAAGAGCCACCGCGGAATTTTGCTCGTTCCCGCCGAAACAAACGAAGAGCGGAACGGTTCTATTAAATCGCATCGACCCTGAAATGGAACCAGTGGCTCTGCTCGAAATGCCTCAAAATCTGAAGCACGAAGATATCGAGTTTATCGCGGTAAAACTTTTCACCACAACCAAGGCAAAAAGGGAAAACCGCAAGCTACCTTCCTTTTTAGTTCAATTAACACCCAGCAGTAGAATTGGTGGTCTTAGAAAATTTGCAGTCTTGGATCATCAAATGGTCACATGGGACAAATTAAAAAAAGGCAGAGACATCCTGCAATGTGTCCGTTGCCAAAGGTTTAGTCAAGCGGCGGCGAACTGTGAAATGCAGCGCCGTTGCGTAAAATGCGGAAAGGACCATAAGGCAGAAGAATGCCCTCTGGGAAAAGAAAGGGTAGAAGACAAAGCCCTTCTAAAGTGCGCAGTATGTCGGAATGAGGGACATCCCGCTAATTATCGAGAATGTCCTAAATTCCGAGAAATAACGGCAAGAAGTGTGACTCGGCAAAAAAAAAAAACACAGAGCCAGCTCGTACAACAACAATGCCCGTAACATCGCACCGTTCGTACGCGCAAGTTGCGTCGGGTGGGAGAACACTAAAACAGGCTACAACACTGGTAGCCACAAATACTCCTACACAGACTGAAACAACATCGCTAGCAGACGTGTTCACAATCCTGCTCAGTCGGCAGAGACAGATGACACAGCTGCAAAATCAAATAAACGAGATCTACTCGCACTTGCCCAGTCTAAATAAAAAGTCAATATAAACCCTCTAACCAAAACATCAATCAAAGCTCTTGTCGTGAATGTAAATTCACTAATAACAACTGAGAGAAGAGCCAATCTTTTCAACCTGTTGCAAGATAAACAACCTGATGTACTTCTGGCGGGGGAAAGAAAGTTACACCAGAGACACAAGATAAGACATAAAAACTACGATATTATACGAACAGACCGACCTAACTCCTCTCAACGGGGGGTGTCGCAATCTTTATTAGAAAAGGAATCCATCATAAAGTTATATATAGTGGAGAAGCGCGCAGGTTCCGGGTGCTGGAAGCCTGTATCGTACGCATACCCCTTCAGTAAGGAAGGGGCTTGTGGGGGTTTCTCTATTCTATATGAGAAACAACCCACAATTCCAACCACAATTCCTACCTTACCGCCTTACAGCGCGTCAAATCAACCCCATTTCCCCCTACTTACCTGTTCACCTGCAAAGCATGGTTCCACCAAGGACACATAGCTAAACTCATTGTACCACGCAGACAATGCATAAATGAGTTTAGCTTACCTTTTTTGCCATAAGGCAACTCGTGTCCATGTCGATTAGCGACAACCAAATCCAGCCGGACGAAGTTGTCGCATCATTGCAGATCCGCTTGGGAAATTTAGCAAAACATTCGATTGAATCACGTTGTTGTGTTCTGTAGGGGTTAGTTTCAGGACGCGAGTCTCCTGATCCTTAAAAGGACAAGGCGATCTCTTAAAACAGACCGCTCCTGAAATCTTGTCCTACAAGGGGTCGTTAACCGTGCTTCCTCTGATCCAGAGGGAAGAGTAACGTCCTTTTGGTTTGGCCTTCGTCCTTAGTCTTCACTTGGTCTTCCGTGGGGGGCAGGTGATACTTAGCTATCCATTGTTGGGTAAAAATGAAAGCACGTCTTGTTTCCTTTGGAATGTGTTTTTTATTATTTTCTCAAAAGATTATCCTAGGGTACTTCCTCCAGGGACTGTACACGAATTTAGACTGCGGCCCGGAGATCACGAAACCATTCCTTTATAAAGGAAAAGGAATCGAAAATTGTATCCCAAAGATACACATTTTCGTGCAACAATCTCGATCTTTTGGATATTTCGAGCGAGATGTTGTATTTACACAAGATAAGAAATCAATTTCTTGAATTCTTACGAAACCATTACGCAGATGTGTGAATGTATCTGCTTTTGAGTTTTTGTTTGTTTAACTCAATGGAATTTTTAGGATAGAGATAACAATCTCTGAATTTTGGATTTGGGTGATGCTGTGGAGCAAATATAGAACAATAAACGAATATTAGATTCGTTTATTGTGAATTTTAATTTTAATTCGGATTTTGGATTAAACTTCGCCGTGGGGGCAAATGTTATGCGATAAACGAATTTTGATTCGTTTATTGCGAATTTTGGGTTATGTTTGGGTTTTTTCAGGTTTTGAGTTTTAGGGTAATATTGCTGGGATTTTGGATTAGGAATGGGAGAAAAAGATGGTAGGGCTTTTTGGAGCACTACATCCTCCCCTCCTTGAAAAAAAGAAAATTGATCTTTATGAGATTAATTTTCTGGAAAATGGTGTGATTGGGAATAAGGATGACGGTATCGTGATTCCGTTACATATGCCATATTGTAGAATGTTTTATAATTACATAAGTATTTGAATTCATTATATTAAATTTAACTTTGCGTTTTTTTTTTTTTTTTTTTTTTTTTTTTTATAAAGTACTATTTGTAAAAAGATACATAGATAAGTAAGGTTTTTATGGTTTATTCTTACAATTTGTATATTACATAGAATTTTCATTGTTTATATACTCGTATAAATTTATTTACATATATTATTTTTGTTCTCTTTTTTTTCATTGTCCTTATTAGTCGGGCGTTTATTTATTTATATAATTTTTCCCATGTATTTGGACGTACAATTTAATTCTATAACTTTTCCTTTTTGTTTTTTGTTATATAAAAATTTTCTTACTTTCTTAGTATTTTCTTAGTTGAAAACTGTTTTGAATTTATATAAATATTAGAAGTTCTTATTTTAACACTGTTTTGTAAGTTTTGTTTTTGTATTTTCGTTTTTTCATATATATATAATGTGTTTTTTCTTATAACCTAAGATTATTTATTATTATTACAAAATGTTGTTGTTGTTGTTTATTTATTTAAGTTAGTGGTGGTTATTTAAAACATGATATAAACTTATTTTATTAAGTGCGTTAATATTTGTTTTTATCTATATATTTATTTTTGTTTTGTTTGTTTTTTTTTCTCTTTTTTTTTTTGGTATTAAAAGTGTTGTATACTATTTACAAAATTATTTTATTCGTATACAATTATTTGAAGTGAACATTTTTGAAGCAAATTTTAAATACATTGTCGTAGTGTTATTTTTTTTTTTTTTTGACTCTATTTTTTTTTTTTTTTTTGTTTATCTATACATATATGCATTTATTTATTTCTCTTTTTTTTTTTTTAAGGTTATCTATACATATATACATTTTTTTTCAACTTTTATTTTTCTTTGGAGTTTCTTATTCGTGATTGCCTAGTCCACAAATAGTTTTATATTATTGTTGTGGACTATTCGAGTTCCTTTTCCTATTTTGAGGATTGAATTTTCTTCGGATAGGATCTTTACAATTTCGTAGGGGCCTTTCCACAGGGAGGTTAGTTTGTTAGGTCTTGAGTGATTCTTTAATAGAACCTTGTCGCCAACATTAAATTTCTTACGGCCTACTTTTTGGTCGTAGTATGCCTTAGATTTTTGTTTTTTCTCTATTAGTATTCCCTTAGCTGTACGATAACCATGTTGTAATCGCATTTTTAATTCGTTTGCGTAATGGTCGTAGTTATAAGAGCTTTCGGGGTTTTGTCTGAGAGAACTGGGTATTTCGGCTGGGAAACCGTATAGTAATTCATGCGGCGTGTAGCCTGTATTACTGTGGGGTGTAGTATTGTACACAAACATTGCGTAAGGTATCCAGGTGTCCCAAGTGAGAGGATCCTGGTTTACATAGTGGCGGAGGTATTCCACCAGAGTTCTATGGCTCCGTTCTAGTGCTCCATTCGTTTGTGGATGGTAGGGTGCTGTATTGAGTTTTCTCATTTTAAGTAAGGAACAAATGTCCTTAAAAAGTGCGCTGAGAAAATTAGCACCTCGGTCAGTTAATAGAGAAGATGGTATGCCGTGCTGGCAGACGATATTTTCAACGAAAATTCTGGCCACGTCCTTGGTTTCGGCGCTGGCCAGTGCGTAAGCTCCTGAAAATTTAATCAAATCGTCTTGAAACGTTAGTAGGTATTTATTTCCATTATAGCTGACTGGTAATGGTCCTACTATATCTAAAGCAATTCTTTCGAAAGGTTTTGAGCTTGTTGTGGTTATCTTCATAGGAATTCTAGGATTCCTTCCACTTTTGTTTATCTGGCAGGAAGCACATTTTCGAATATACGCCGCGACGTCAGCGGTCATTGTGCGCCAGTAATATTTTTGCTTCAATCTATTGATTGTTCGGGTGGCTCCTTGGTGTCCTCCGAAAGGTGAGTTGTGGTATTCCGCGAGTAACTTTTGTATTTCGTTAGGATCTGTTAAAAGCTTCTTTTTATTGGAGAAAACGTACATTGTCACGTTGAGGTGAGCAAAAGTTTCTTTTAGCAAGTTATTAAGTGCTACTTTTGATTCGTTTTCTATGAAGGGCACTAAAATTCCAATGGAATTAAAATTCCGGTCTTCGCAAATCTTCTTCAGATCAATAAGGGAACTCTTAGCGGTTTCCTGGTCGCTTAGGTTTCTGAAAGGCAATGGCAATGTGATGGCGCATAACCCATCTTGCTCATGAAACGTAATTTTACCTACGTCTGGCTTGGTGAAGTTTGGAATTCTTCCTGCCAGGTTTTCTTCCTCAGCAGAGTCTATCAATGGGAGGATTATAATACGTAGTCCAAGTTTCTTCTTGGTATAGATGGACCCTGTTTGTTCTTGCCATACAAGATTGGTAGTATCTTTGTATGATTGTGCAGCCACATCTTCTTCGAGTTTGGCTTTACTTCGTGTGGTGACGAGGATATTATTTTTGATGGAATCGACTGGGGTAGTCATTGTTATACGGCTGAGAGCATCAGCATTTGCATTTTGCTTTCCTTTTTTATGGACGATTGTGTACTCATACTCTTCGAGTAGAATTCTCCATCGCATAAGTCTGGATGTAGGATCTTTTCGTCCTATAAGCCACTGTAGAGAGCTATGGTCAGTGACTATAGTAAATTTTCGTCCGTAAACGTATGGTCGGAACTGGGCTAGTGCAAAAACGATTGCCAATAATTCCTTTTCGGATGTTGTATATCGAGTTTCTGCGTCGTTTAAAGTTCGGCTAGCGAAAGCAATAGGTTTATCTTGTCCTATTGTACCTTGAGATAGCACTGCTCCTAACGCAACATTGCTAGCATCCGTAGTTATTATAAACTCCCGGTTAAAGTCTGGATAAGCCAGTATTGGTGGGGTAATAACCTTTCTTTTTAGAGTTGTGAATGCCTCGTCACAAAAGGCATCCCAATAAAATGAAACATTCTTCCTGAGCAATCTGCTTAAAGGTTTTGCCAGTTCGGCGAAATTTGGGATAAATTTTCTGTAGTAGCCTACAAAACCGAGAAAAGATTTTACGTCTTTTTGTTTCTTGGGCGTTGGAAACGTTTTCACCGCTTTAGTTTTTTCTGGATCTGGTTTTATACCTTCCTTTGAAATAACATGCCCCAAGTAGGTGAGCTCCTTCCTTATGAAGTGACACTTTTCTGGTTGTATTTTCAGATTGTGCCTTTGTAATCGCTCGAAAACTCTGGTAAGTCGTGAATTGTGATCGTTCAGATCGTATCCGTAAATTACAATATCATCTACATAGACGAAACATTCTATTCCTTGGAGACCCATGAGTACATTATTCATAAGCCTTTGGAATGTGGCGGGTGCGTTTTTAAGTCCGAAGGGCATTCGATTATATTCGTAATGTCCGAAGGGTGTGCTAAACGCTGTTTTTGCCTTGTCTCTATTGTCCATGCGTATTTGGTGAAACCCATTTGCTAGATCTAAAGTGCTAAAATATTTAGCTTTTCCTAGCTGGTCCAAAATATCTGTAATATTGGGCAATGGATATGCATCTCCGACTGTTATTTTATTTAAGGCTCTAAAGTCGACAACCACTCTCCACCGTTTTGTCCCATCAGGTCCGGCCTTCTTGGGTACTAGTAAGAGAGGGGAATTCCAAGGACTGAAACTTTGTTGTACTACGCCATCCTGAAGCATTTCGTTCACTTGTTTGTGGATTTCTTGCTTCGAGCTATCTGGGAGGCGATATGGTCTTATGTAAAGTGGGGGCTTTCCTTCCTCAGTGATGATCTGATGCTCTATGGCGTCAGTGTGTGTGAGATGGTCGCCCTCTAAGTAAAAGAGGTCGTTAAATCTGCGGCAGATGTCTAGGATAGATATCCTTTCCTCCTGGTTACAATGACGCAACTCTAGGAGTGATTCTAGCCGTCCAAGCCTATTTTTTAGAAAGTTCTTAGTTTCATCCGCCTGTAACACATTGTAGTCATCCAGATCTTCCCATTCGACTTCTATGTCGTTGGTGCTTACTTCTTGATCGGTGTCTAATGTGTTCATTAGTAATACCATTATTTTGTTGTCCTGTGGTGTTGTCAAACTATTACCCAGGTATATCCCTGGCATGATCTCGGATTTTTTTATAATCAGTTCTTGACTGGATTTTTCTTTAAAGGGAATCTCCATTATTTGTTGAGATCGTGAATGCAATTTTATGAAATCGATTTTGGCATTTCGTTTTAAATTTACTGGGGATATTGGAGTTTCAGGTTCATGTTTTCCTGAACTTAGTTTTTCAGCAGTTTCCTTAACTTTTTCGTTACCACAAACTTTATTTAAATGGGGAGAGGAAGATTCAAGGATGGTTGGTTTCGTTGTGTTTGTCACAGCATCAGATCCGGCCCGTAGACAAACGGATTCGGATGTTGACTCACGAACGGTGTTATCCAATTTTTCAAGAATGCCTGTATTATCCGTGGAAGACACCTCGTAAGGCGTGGCATTCTGAATATTTTCCTTGTCCTCGTTACTGTTTCCTAAAACCTGCTCGAGTTCTACCATAGTTCTCTTCTTTACAGCGAATTTAAGGAATCCCTTTTCAAAGTTAATGTGGCACTGGTGCTTCGTAAGGAAATCGCTTCCCAGTATGCCATCGTGTTGGAAGTCTACGTTGCTTCCCACTACAAATAGATTATGCTTAAAGGGTATGGAGTGCCTATCAGTTCTGAATTCGAACTCCCCCAATACCTTTCCGCATGTGCTGACCGTTTTCCCAGCAATGGTGGATATAGTCACTGGGTCTGAATTGTCTACAGATTGTTCAATATAAGGTTTATCTAATTTGATCAGGCTGATGTCGGCGCCTGTATCGATAAGGAAAGTCGAGTATTGTTTATCCGATGGATTAAATTTTACACGTATTACTGGCTCCTTAAATTCAGGGCAGAAAAATACGCGCATTTGAAAATTTACATCGGGATGGGGTGTATATCGGCGATTGTCTGCACTCGAGAAGGATTGCCGTTGCTCGCTGCCCGAGTGAGTTCGTTTCCCTGTTGTGAATTGGATACCCTGTTAATATTTTGATTTTGTCGGGTAATTCGATTTTCAATGCGGGGCGAGTTTCTCATTGTCCTGTTTTGAGATTGATTGGGCTGAGTTCTGAAAGGATTTCTACTCGTTGAAGGTTGGTCCTGGTTTCGCATATGAGCTAACCTGGTTCTGCACTCTGCCTGAGTGTGATTATACTTTCGACAGTATGTGCATTGGAGACGTTCAACATCAGTCTTAATGCGTTGGGGGACGAAATTTGGAAAATTTGTGTTGCGATAACAAGTCGCAGAAGTATGTCCCCTCTTGTTGCATGTTTGGCAAACAATTTGTTGGTTATTTCTCCTAAAATTGTTATTGGAAGTTAGCATTGAGTTATCGTTACCTAATCTTCGAGATTGTTCTAAAGCGTAGCTGATGGCTGCTTTTAAATTTGGGGCGTTGTGAGACTTCACCAAGATTCTGAGGCTGGAATTTCGTATCCCATCCTCAAACGTATTCAACGCGAGTCTCTGATTCTCAGCCAGAAGATAACTTCTGACTGCAGGCTCAGGTGAACTAGCGTATGTGGCGCTGTCCAATTCATGCAGGTGATGTGTGAGTCTATTTGAAAATTCTTTCACACCCTCCTTGCTATCTTGTTTTGTTGCCACTAAGTTATTTTGGGCAGCAGACCTAGAGATGAGAGCTTTAAATTCTCCCTCTAATTCTGAAACAAGATCTTCCCAGGTAGAAATGATTTTATGCCTGATACAATCACGCGCCGGTCCCTGCAATCTGGTTTTGACCACCCTTAGAATAAAGGACTTCTGATTGTCATCTTGTGCTTGTGAGAACAAAATGTCTCCACAAGAGACGAAACCCTCTAATTCGTCAGGATTACCGTTAAATATCGGCACGAGTCCCAGTATGTCACTTAATCCTATTGGTAAGTTCATTCTAGAACTCTGTTCGCGTGTTTCCATACGTACGGTTTCCGATATTTCGTCCTCGCGATTTTGTATGAGCTCGGGCTCAGGTCTCTGCGAACGCGTACCCGGTTTATTTTTGTCGCTCACGACATATTTGTGAAACAGACCTTCCCAAATGATGGTGAAAAGGGGTAGAGAACAAAGAGATGAGATCTTCATCGTTCCTAACAAGAAGAAAACACAAAACGAAAAAGCTTCTGCAAACTCGTTTAAATTCGATCCTATATGAGGATGTTTGTTCTGTTCAAAGTGAAAGAAATCAACCCTTTCGCCCTATGGAAAAAGTGTCTAAACTGTCGAGAGAAAAATATCCCAGAATAGATTTTCAAAAGTCGCAGATGATTCAGAGGAAAAATTCGACCTAAAGAAAACTTTCCAAAAAGACGCTAAGGACAAAGACCAAGGATTTAAATTTTGTTCATTATTGTTCAGCTTATCACGTAAGAAAAATCTTCCCCAAAAAGTTGAAATAATTTCAGGAAATATATGTATATATGTATGTGTATAGTAAATTCAAATATATCAAAAATCAAAAAATAAAAATCTAATTTATAGTTTATTTTTGTATGGGGTTTTTATTTTGTCCCCTTTTGAAGAATAAAATGTTGAAATTTTAAAAAAATGTGTATATGTATGTGTGTAAAAATTTTTGAAAATTTGTTAAAAATATGTTTTTTTTTGTTTTTTAAAAAATGCGATTAAGAAGGATGTATTTAAAAATTTTCTACAAGCCTAAATAGTTGTAAAAATAAATGGGTACATGTCTTTTTTTTTTTAAAAAGTTTTGTAAAAAATTCTTTTATTTTCTTGTTTGTCACTTTGGGCACTTGTGCCTGTATATATATTTTTCAGAAATTTAAATTAAAAAATTTTCGGCTTGGGGGTTTATTCTTTATCCCCGTGTAAAAAGAACAATTAAAATAAATAGTCAATTTATTCTTGGCGTCCCCTTTTTTGTTAACAATTTCAAAACTTTTTTAAAAATTTATTTATTTGGGAGCCAATCACCAAGACAAAAATGACAAAACTGAATTTAATTTGAGTTCACTTTTTGTTTCTAAGAAGTTACATTTATCACTTTGGGGAGCTCTCTTAGCCTCATAAAATTTTCCACTATATATTTAAGAAATGAAATCTTTTACCTTATTTTCCTGGTGCGTGGTTCAGCTTTCTCCTGTTGGTGTTACCGCTGCTGTCTTCGCTGCTGGATCTAGCTGCTTGGTCCTGGTGTTGTGCTCCTAGTGTTATGCGGGACAAATTTTCCTGCTTCTCCACGGGACTCGTGGTCGTCATACAATTAACACTTTGCTTTTTCTACCGCCGGTGTCTAAGCCCCAGGCAACGCTTGTAAAAGTTTTACTTACTTTCCGGTGTCAGCCCCGGAATACGCTTTTTTTAAAAAAATTTAAAATATTTAAATCACTTTCCGGTGTTAGCCCCGGTATACGCTTTAAAAGAAAATTCTGCTTTTGTTGCAAAATGTTTTCCTTCTGCAGAATTTTTTCATCAGTCTGCGTGTTAGGATCCGCACCAGTCTTTTCAGATTTGCAGAGGATTTTCAGATTCCGCTTAATCGGGACGTCCTTCGTGGATAATTTCACCAGTCTCTCTTTGGTAGGGGATTGTTGGATAATCCCCGAGTCTTCTGTGGTAGGGGATTTTGGGTATCCCACGCGCTGCCACCAAAATTTTTTGTTGTGTTCTGTAGGGGTTAGTTTCAGGACGCGAGTCTCCTGATCCTTAAAAGGACAAGGCGATCTCTTAAAACAGACCGCTCCTGAAATCTTGTCCTACAAGGGGTCGTTAACCGTGCTTCCTCTGATCCAGAGGGAAGAGTAACGTCCTTTTGGTTTGGCCTTCGTCCTTAGTCTTCACTTGGTCTTCCGTGGGGGGCAGGTGATACTTAGCTATCCATTGTTGGGTAAAAATGAAAGCACGTCTTGTTTCCTTTGGAATGTGTTTTTTATTATTTTCTCAAAAGATTATCCTGGGGTACTTCCTCCAGGGACTGTACACGAATTTAGACTGCGGCCCGGAGATCACGAAACCATTCCTTTATAAAGGAAAAGGAATCGAAAATTGTATCCCAAAGATACACATTTTCGTGCAACAATCTCGATCTTTTGGATATTTCGAGCGAGATGTTGTATTTACACAAGATAAGAAATCAATTTCTTGAATTCTTACGAAACCATTACGCAGATGTGTGAATGTATCTGCTTTTGAGTTTTTGTTTGTTTAACTCAATGGAATTTTTAGGATAGAGATAACAATCTCTGAATTTTGGATTTGGGTGATGCTGTGGAGCAAATATAGAACAATAAACGAATATTAGATTCGTTTATTGTGAATTTTAATTTTAATTCGGATTTTGGATTAAACTTCGCCGTGGGGGCAAATGTTATGCGATAAACGAATTTTGATTCGTTTATTGCGAATTTTGGGTTATGTTTGGGTTTTTTCAGGTTTTGAGTTTTAGGGTAATATTGCTGGGATTTTGGATTAGGAATGGGAGAAAAAGATGGTAGGGCTTTTTGGAGCACTACAACGTGATAAAACTTCCCTAGCGTTACTTCGGCTTTTCTCCAGACACTCCATTCGCTGGGGATCAATGTTCTCTTTTTGCGGGTGAATATCATCAGCTCAATTCCCCTTACTTTCTCAGTTCTGTCTTCGTATGGATCAATGTACACTGAACTCACCATACTACCGAATCAGGTCAACGGGTTCCGCTCAGAACTACATTGATTCATGCACATACAACCAAATCCACCCCTAAGATAATCATACAGCGTGTTTCTGTTCTCTCATTGTCCCGCTCTCTTCGATCAACAGATTACCGATGTAACCTACCACACATCGAAGAACGTGGCAATGGGAGAGCAGAAGTATGTTCTCTTTTGGTTGTACCCAATTTCTTCCCTTTTCAAGTCAGTCGATTAACGTGTTTAGGTTGGAGAGGTTGTGTCGCTAACCGCCGCCGCGTGTGCATGCTTATTCACACGCTCGTCCCCGGACATCCTATTTTTATGTTAAATAAGTCGGTTCAATTGGTACGTTGTGTGGTTGAAAGTGACGATTAATAATTATTAGGAATATTATCTGAGTTATGTGTTGTGTGACCGCATCGGAATGTTCTCACTAGTGAATATTTTCAATAAATTAAAACGCTTGCTGGCAGTGCTATCTGTTATCTTTCTTATTGATTACTTTGGTGTATTAACTCACTTATTCGAATTAGACTTCAATCGTTTATTTATCTATCCACTCGAAGGAGACGTCGTCCAATATGCGCATCGGATTCGATACAATCAGGAAGTGAACGTGCGTCCCATAAATATTTACAATTACACATTCCTCAATAAATGCGAACATAAACGTGTGGAAGAAGGTACTTCGCCAGTAAAGCCGATAATAACGTTTATAATCAAATCAGCGATGCCGCATTTTGAGAGGCGAATGGCTATACGACAAACCTGGGGTTTCGAGCAACGTTTTTCTGACGTTATTATTCGAACAAATTCTTTCTACGGATCGATGGGAGATATAAGGAATACGTGCCATACGCTGGCACATCGCCACTTATACCCCCACATATTAATTTGTGAGGACGAAGTAGAACCCTGTGCCGTACGCCGGCGCTACGACTTCGTACCCCCACAGGCTTGTATGCGATTGCGGTCTATGCACCTGAGGAGCACCAACATAACCTATTTATAGCAGAGCTCGAGACAGTCTTTCGATGCTTACATTGCAGCTGGACAAAAACTAATTTATCCTAAAGGGAGATATGAACGCCAAGCATAGAAATTGGGGAAATTATATATCTAATCTGGCGCAAGACTAATGACCTTGCCCGGAAAAAACAAATCATTATGGAAAATTTAACAAGCCTCAGGACTTGCTAAATAAGGCCAAGACCGGTTCCCGGTTGTAGTGCCGATGATGATAATGATGATATATCTAATGCCAGAGGAAATCAGTTGACTGGCTGGTTAGATCAGTATCATATTGAATATAGAACTGACCTGCTAGCTACGGAATACCCATCGTTCCTGGAGGTAGATCGTTCTTAGATATCTTGCTAATCGACTCACGACTGAGACTACTTAATACCAACAGACGAAACAGAAACTGTTTACGGACGATTGAAGACGACAGTGACCACTGTGCATTCACGCCAGTAATAGAGCTTCCGAACGAGCTCGCAGATCTGGAGGAATTCGTGATCCCGCAACAGTATAACTACGGGGCAATGCGATGGCCGCGGTTCACCAGATCATTAACAAGAGAACTTCGTTCGAATGACTTTAATCTGCCAATAAACAGAAACCTGACTAATGACGAAATCGACAAATACATTCAACAAATGGACGAAGCCGTAAAACGAACAATGGACAAAACAATTCCCAAAACAACAGTTACAGATCACATAAACATGTACAGAAACACAACAATAAACGCACTCCACAAGAAAAAGAGCAGACTGCTATCGCAACTAAAACAATTACACAGACAGTTTACAGACAGACAAGACCAGGAGATAATATCACTGAAATCCCGATTAAAAAACCTCCAACAATTACTTAAAGCTAATTCTAGATTAGCAACAAATTTGTATTGGAACAACAGAATTCGGGCTATAAAAACTAATAACCCGAATATGTTCCCACAAATAAATAAAATATTCAGGAGAAATAATCAAAACGAGATTCAGTGTCTCCAAATTCCACGTACTGATGTAAACAAGCAGCTGCTAACCAACATTGGCATAGATACAGAGAACGTTATCCTTAATAGTGAGCTCTTCGTGATCGTAGATCCTTTGGAAAAGCTGAACGCTGTGGGAGCTGTCTTTCAGGAAATGTACAAGGTGTATGAAAGCATTCCCGGAATCACAACTTGGAGGACAGAATTCTACTGAATCACCTGCACCTCCGAAATGAAATTTCACTTTGGCAATCGAAGAATCCGGGTTTTACCGAATTCAGTGACGATAATCTGTCAATTGACATTAATGCCAATGGTGAGGCTAATAGCCTTTTAATTACGAGGGAAGGAATCCAGAGTATCTTCGACTCATTAAGGGGGTATTCTGGTCTAGACGCACGAATTTAACGCAATTTTTGACGTGCTGTAAAAAAAAAGCAATTAATATTTTTACTATTCATTTTTTTATAGGATGTTTATTAATATTTCAAGAATACAGTAAAAAAAATGAAAGTAAAAAACTCAAAATTCAAAAAGTTAGCAGCTGATGAAGTGGGGGATCTTTTTTAAAACAATACCCACGATTTTTCAAGTTCTACTGAACCGATTTACTTCGAATTTAGTATATGTCTTCTTTATAGGCTTTTCTATCGCAGAACTATCCTCATCCCCAAATTTCAATGTTGAACTAAAAAAAACTAAAAATATTGATTGCTTTTTTTTACAGCACTTCAAAAATTGCGTTAAATTCGTGCGTCTAGACCAGAATACCCCCCTAAGGAACAAAAAGTCTGTGGGAATAGATGGAGTACCTAACATCGTACTCAAGAACCTGCCCCCAATGGCAATAAATATATACATGGTCCTGTGGGGTTTTTGGTATTTGCTAATGGCGTAAGCACGTACGCGGGTCCAGTCAAATACCCCACAAGTTGATCCTCGAAGTCGGCAAAGGAAAACCAAATGAAACAAGTTTGTCGATGGGACGCCGTTATTAAAACAACAGGTTTGTATATTATGACAATATTCTATTTCACGTACAGTTTGGTGATGAGACACAGTTATTAAAACATTAGGAAACAATGCGCACTAAACTATGTGGATGTTTGAACTGACGTTAACAAAGCGGCGATTTTGTCTTAACTCACATGAACGGCTAAAATCTGACTGAAGGGCGTGTGCGGACGCAATGACGTATAAATCTCGACTGACTCGTTGTGCGCCGTTTGGCGGATGGTTAGTGACTGACTGGACTCTGGTTTAAGAAAGTGACAAGACGGAAAAAAGAAAGGGAAATTTATGGCTGGTGCGCAATAGCGCAGACGCAAAACACGAAAAACACAAAGCGAGGAGCGCAATAACCCGGGTTGATCTGCCTTAGTGTGCGTGTGGTACAGTTGTGGCCTCCGAGGTGTTCCACACTGGGGTAGTGTGGTGTGGTGATTATCCCAGAAGCGCATGGCTATAGAAAGGAAGAAATGCGGAGGAGAGGAAGGTGTGTTTTACGCTATTCACCTGGGTAAAGAGATGCTTGCTCCCCAGCGAATGGAGGAACTGGGAAAAAGCCAAGTAACGCTAGGGAAGTATTATCACGTGATTCAATCGAATGTTTTGCTAAATTTCCCAAGCGGATCTGCAATGATGCGACAACTTCGTCCGGCTGGATTTGGTTGTCGCTAATCGACATGAACAAGTGTTGCCGTATGGCGAAAAAGGGAAGCTAAACTCTTTTATGCGTTGTCCGCATGGAAAAATGAGTTTAGCTAGGCGCCCTTCGAGGTAACATTCTTTGCTGGTGAACAGGTAAGTAGGGGGGAATGGGGTTGGTTTGACGCGCTGTAAGGCGGTCGAAATTGGATGGGATTGGCCGGGAATGGTGGGTGGTTCTCCGTGTGGTTTAGAGAAACCCCCACAGTCCTATATAACAACGCGTTGAGTAGTGCCTACTTCCCCGCCCGTTGAAAAATATCAAACCCAATGCATGCGTTCGATACGTTTACTTCCAAGCATCAGTAAAGTATTTGAAAAGACTATTAACAAAGTTCTGCTAAAATGGGTCGACGACAACAACATTATTCCAAACAACCAGTTTGGCTTTAAGGCGGGCCATGAAACCACACATGCCGCAGCTAAACTGGTCTCTGACATACAATAGAATAAATGTAGGAACCAATGCACAGGTGCCTGTCTGATCGACTTGGAAAAAGCCTTTGATACCGTCTGGATCGAAGGGTTATATTACAAACTGGTCAGACATAGCATACATAAGCCTTTACTATATGTACTTTACGATATGTTAAAGGACAGGAGGTTCGTGGTCAAAAATGGTAATGTGACCTCTAATAAAACGTATAATATCACGAATGGCTTGCAACAGGGAGCGGTACGTTCTCCGATTCTTTTTAACATTTACATTAGCGACTTATTAGATGCACTTCCGCAGGCTATTGCGTACGCAGACGATCTCATAATTTACAGAACTGCTCCGAAAGTTGAGATCATAAATAGTATAATACAGCGAGACTTCAACAACGTGCAGCGCTATTGCGATGACTGGAAACTTAAGATCAATGTCCATTATATAAAACCACGAACGACACAAGGAAAAACTGGCGAAAGTTAGTTATCGTGGGACCGCATGGAGATAAACTGGAAACCAAGAGTTTAGTTAAATACCTTGACATCTGGCTAGACCAATATCGGTATTTCAACAGCCATGTAGAGGCTGCATTGGTCAAAGCGAGGAAAACGTTTGCTATGACAAGGAGGCTATTTCACAGTAGCCAACTTGACAGTAGGGTAAAAGTTATATGCTACAAGACGCTAATCAAGCCAATGCACATATATTCGACATAGGTCGAAATTTGATGGAAACGATTTGGGTGTTCGAAACGAAGTGTCTTGGAACTTGTCTCAGATTATATCGGCACCGGAATGGGACTATAAAAAGTATTATTCAAATGAGACATTATATAATGAACCATACATAACTAGGTTGGATAAATTTATGATTAAAGCAATCAGAGGACATATTGCGAGAGCAATAAGCTCGTCCAATGACCCAATTTTTGAGGCTTATATTCCAAACACTATGTACTATGAGAGCGTGCGACGCAACGGCTTTGTTCCTCCAGAGGCGTTCCTTGATTTGGACATGAAAGGGCTTATACAGGATATACCCGGAATTCCGCTGATCTATCATGTAAGATCATCCGTGGACGGGCGATTGTGCTACGACCGGGAAGTAACGCGCACCGAAGAAGAGCTATTGCGCTTCAGTAGGGCTATCTCCAACAGAGACCGGAACGATAGTATTGGACAGCGTCTACAGTTCTGGTGGTTGAATGGCAAATAAAGACCTGAATACCAATGTCGGTATAGAATAACAGTATCATCAGCCAGCTTACATAGACTTAGCTTTTCTAGAATTAGGGTAATATAAGATTTAAGTTATGTTAAGTTAAGTTCTTTTAAATAAAATAAAAAAAACAAATGTAGGTTAAATTTTAAGAAAAAAATAAAAAAAAATTCGACACAAAGTTTTCAAAATCTTTCTTTGTCATTTAAATAATTATAAGTACTGCCACAAACAAAGTTCTGTCGCCGAAAGGCAAATTATACAATAGTTATGTAATGTTTGTAACAGAATGAATTGAGGTGGGTTGTTGTTCAATGTCGTAATTGTAGCAGAAAGATATGTGGATGAATGCTGTTGGCCAATCTGTCGGTCGGCGTTGTGTGTGCCCCAACTTCATCTACAGGAACTGCTCCAACACAGCCTCGTGAACACGATTTTGGTCCACCATGGATTTCCTTTTAATTCAAACCATTCCATCAGTCTCAACTCAAGTCAGCCAATCTTTTCTTTATTTAGCAATTCAGCAAAATCGGTCCTTCATGGCCGTACTTTTACAATACTTCAATTAATTTAATTCATTTCAAGGTAAATTTAATAAAAAAAACATTCGGTCTTTCATGGCCCTACTTTTACAATACTTCAATTAATTTAATTCATTTCAAGGCAAATTTAACAAAAATCATTCGATCCTTCATGGCCGTACTACTTCAACTGCTTCTGATCACGACTCTCTAATCCGACTCCACTCCTTCTCTCCGTCACATCGCTCAATCTTTTTTACTACTTCTGTCTCTCTCCTCATTCACTCCGCCACTACTCCGAAGAGAAACTCGCCGCAGCTGCTTCCGCGGAGTCCACAACCCAACGAAAACAGTATCGAGCATTCGCTTTCAACGAATGTGGATCGCGATCTCCAACCTCCTAATTTGCCGTTAATATTTTGTATCTTTATATCAACATTATATTTGGATTAACTTAGATTATAACCAGACTTAACCACGCAACATGTTTAGCTTAGAGCATGTGCGTAGGAACAGTAAGTTATAATATAAGATAATTAAGCTATAATTTAAGCATTTTTTGTCTAGCATGTAAATTAGAAACTAAGAATATAAAACAAAAACAAAAAATGTTACAACAATGAAAAATGAAAAATAATGCGTATCAGCTTCTGCCAAAATATGGGCTATGCTCCAATCCAGAATTTAATTTCTCGAGGCTAAAATTTAACGTTCGTAAGCGTATCATACATTACTGCTTCCTTTATACAAGCCCAATAACGAATTTGATGCCCTATCTGATTCTATTGATAAGATCTTAACCCAGTATCCGCACACTAAAATCATTATTGCTGGTGATTTCAATGTGCAGTTATGCGGCTTCGTCACTATGGACACACAACTCCTGAAGGTCAGTATGTCCATCCTTTGCTGACGCAAATAGTTTAACTCAACTGGTCAATGAGCCTACACGGGTACCAAACTTAGGTGGTCACTCCTCAACACACTGGACATGCTTCTCATCTCCCACCCGAACAAACACACAATTCAAGTTTCTTCGCCCTTGGGCACTTCAGACCACTGTATCGTGTCAGTTGAGTTCGCTCTAACCAATAGCAACATTGACTAGAAAGCTCCCAAAAGAAAAGTATGGTTCTTCGAGAAAGCCAACTGCAAGGTGCTTTTTTGGGAAGTTAAATTGGTGGTTATTTTTTCTCAATAACAATGTAGACTCTATAGCGGACACATTGACAGACACGATTCTACTTGGCCTGCGAACCTCTATTCCACACAGGGAAAAGGGTATCAAACCCAAGAGAAATATGTGATTCGATTCCGGGTGCAGAGAAGCCATTTAGGCTAAAGAGTTGAACTACTGGTTGTATGAATCAAACAAAAGTTGTTACGGACCGACCTTGAGTCCAGGTCCCCCCAACATCCACTAATCCCCTTTCGTTAGGTCCCCCTCTTTACCTTTAAACGGAGAACAACTCGCCAAGTAGTTAATTTGCATAAACTACTTTATGCAAATTCTACTTGGCAGAGAAAATAATAAAAACCGGCGTTGGCGTCGAATAATAAAATAAAACGTCAACGGTCAATCAAGTAAGTCCATTCTTACTTAAATATAGTATATTAAATATTACAACATAAATTGTCATAACACTATAACAATTTGGGCGCAGCCGGTTACCACCAGCTGAGGTTGTACCAAATCCGTCGGGGATACAACCCAGTGGTGGAAAGAGCCCCGAGGCTCTAACATAGTTTCCTCGAAAGCTGTGACACGACACTGGACTGATTATCGGAGGAGGAGG